>VNJU01000456.1:0-172903 GCA_008042675.1 Drosophila seguyi
TAAAAATATTATAAAATTTGCTAGCTTTAAGTTTAATAATATCTAATCTCTATAAGAAATATATATAATAGAGGATAACGGACAGACGGACAAATGGACAAGCGGACAAATAGACTAACGGACAAACTGACAAGCGGGCTTTACTAACTCCATTCTGCTTACAAACTATTATAAAAATATTATAAAATTTGCTAGCTTTAAGTTTAATAATATCTAATCTCTATAAGAAATATATATAATAGAGGATAACGGACAGACGGACAAATGGACAAGCGGACAAATAGACTAACGGACAAACTGACAAGCGGGCTTTACTAACTCCATTCTGCTTACAAACTATTATAAAAATATTATAAAATTTGCTAGCTTTAAGTTTAATAATATCTAATCTCTATAAGAAATATATATAATACAGGATAACGGACAGACGGACAAATGGACAAGCGGGAACAACCACATAGATACTATCAAATTTCGTAGCTTTAGGTTTTAAAATCCTTAATTTCTATTAGATATATGTATAATACAGGCTACCGGACAGATGGACTAACAGACAAACGACAAACGACAGACGGACAGACGGACAGACCACAGATGGACAAACGGACAAAGCTAAATCGACTCGAAAGAACAGAAACCTTTTACTTATAGATTAGTTTTTACTTTTATTAGTTTTACTAAAATTTCAAGACATTTTTTAAAGTAACATAGTCTATTTGTTTTGGGCTTCCTATATTATACTATAATGGTACTTTGTTCTATTTTCTCTCAGTGTCCCCCTGATAACTGACATTGGTTTTTGGGGGCGTGGAAGCAGAAGACCCCAAGACCATCAGCTTAGGCGCGCGAAAATGACTCGAGGGGCGAATGGAGTGTGTGCGTGGAGATGTGGTGTGGAGTGTGTGTGGCAACTCGGCGGCTCCTTTGATAACCCGGCCGCAGAAGGAGGCGTGGTCTGGCTACTACTACTACTTCCCCCTATGTCCTGGAGATAGAGATAGAGACAGAGAGAGCTGTCTGTCGACACACTCGGTGTCGGCCATAGTAGTGGTCATATGCAAATTAGTGCAGCTCCTGCATGTGGCCACAGGCATTACCCGTTGGCTCATGTGAATTTCAAATGTGCGCCATGTTCTGGTGCTTCTTTGGACTCTTTGGACTCCTTGGACTCCTTTCTAAGGCGGAATAGGGATTAAGTTGCTGGCGGGTTGAGTCCCTGCTCTATCTGGCATTTTTATCTACATTTCTTTCACATTTCCCCCGACTTGCATCATAAACAACAAAACGAACATGAACAGAACAGAGAGCCAAAAAATTAACATAGACCAAGGACGAGGCACGCCTACACACACATGGACATGGCCAGTGCCAGTCCCACAGGACGAACAGAGAGGTGGAAGGCCAGAGAGAAAGCCAACAGACGCCATCAAGCGAATTAAATCCAAATCACTTACAAGCGGCCAAAAGTGTTAACGTGTAAATTTCCATTTACCAAGATCGAAGCGCTCCGATAGCACGGCACAGACTATAAACATGCAGAGGGGGCGGGGGGACAGGTGCCAAAGGGGGGATGGGTAGCCTCGACCCGAAGCCGGGTTAAAAATAAAACTAGTGGCCAGCCCGGCTCTAAGCGCTTGGCCAACAGGGGATATAGTACCTATGGATAGGTAAAACTAAAGGTGTTGTGGGTGTGTGTGCTCCTCAGGGAAGGGGGGGGGCACCGGCTAAGGGAAGCAGTTAAGGCGCACACACACACATACACATTTACATTTACATGCATAAATAAGCAAGGAGCCCCGGCAGAACTTCTTAACTCAATGAATTCTCCCTGCAATTTGGTAAATTAACACTTTGGACGTGGCAGAGTTGAGCTGGGGAAAATCACACAGGACCAAGGTGCAAAGGGGGGCTGAGAGAATGGGGCATAGACATTCTCGCACTTACTTCCGAGTCATTGGAGCTATCTACACCCCCATCCTCCGCCCCCTTGGATCCTCCCAAGTGTGTTTTGGTTGCCAAAAAGTCTACAGCAGCGGAAACAATCTGTTCGCTGCGCGTCGAGGCAGCAGCCATAAACAGCAGAGGAGGAGGAAGAGACGCCTCTTCAGACCCCCCTCTCTCCCTCTCTGACAGTTCTTTCCGTTCGAAATTTGCATTTTCAGTGAAATTGATATTCTTATATTCGCTTCCATTGGAGCTGCTGCTGTGTGTGTGTGTGAGTTCTGGACGGGTATCCCAAAAGGGGGCATTTTTCGAAAAATAGAGTAAATTATGGGTGACCAGGGTTGCCATTCTACACAAAAAAAAAAAACAGACGCTAACCGGGCAGAGTTGCTTTGTTTATGGGATGGGTTTAAATTATGCTAATTATCAAGTTTTAAAAGGCATTTTCCATAGATTATCAATTATTTTAAAGTTTCAAATTGATATAAAATAATAGATACTAGATAATAAATAAAGAAGAATAATAAAAAACTACATCTAAAATTAAATAACATATTTAGACAAACTAATTTAAAAACTATACATTTTAAATCCCTTTTATTAGGCTAGAAGAGACTATTCAACGAAATTTCAACGAATTGAATTTTCCATACGGAAAGCGAATGCCGCAATGGTTTTATCAAGTAATTAATTAATTAATTGCTTTTTATAAAAAATTTTTAGAGTACAGTGCGAACTTCATGTCAATTTAATTTAATATCTTCAACAAAATTCATACATAAAGCTTAAATTAATGTGATTAATCGAGCTCAGTAAAATGACATTAAAACATATATTTTAAATTAAATTTTAGCTTTAAAAACAAACAATATATATTATTTTTGCAAATTTACAAGAATTTATATTTGAGCAACTAAGTTCATAAATATAAAATAATATTTAAATGAGCTAACTCTCCGATTGATTGATCACACAATTCATTAATCAATAATACCAATATTAAAAATGTTTTTTGAAGGAGAATTTTATATTAAGTTTATTTTAATATTTTATTTTATAATTGCTTTTTAATGATTTTATCTTTCATTAAAAAAACTGTTTATTAGACAGCGAGATATATTTTTCAAGAGTGTATGCTTTATTAATTATCATTATAATGCTTTTTTAATGATTTTATCTCCCTGGGATTACAAACTGTTTATTAGACAGCGAGATATATTTTTCAGGAGTGCTCTTAAGTAATTTAAATATAAAATTTTTATTTAAAAATATTTAAACTACAAGTAACTCCATTTATTTGCGGTTTTAATTAGTTCCAACGAGGTAACGAATATTTTAAAAGCCAGCACTCATGGCGCTTCCATTTCTCGTTTAAAAGTGACGAATCCCGCTCATATTGGCACTTCATTGCGGTCCCCCTGTCTCTCCGTTGCTCTACAACCCACAACCCCAACAATCGCGCACAATCTCCTCCCTCCCCACCCCCAATCAACCCCTTTTTACCCCATCCCTTTGGCCTGTCGCTGATATCGAAATCTGTTTTATCAGCTCTCCGCCATTATTGCTTTTGTTGCTGTTGTGGCTGTGACTGCACTGAACAAAAAAGGAGGGTGGAGGATGCTCACTGACTTGCTCACTCCCTCAGACCACCCCCTCACCCCTAGCCAGGAGCAACCCCTTCTCTCGTACATAAATTTATACGCGATTTTGTAATTCCCTTTTTGGTTATAAATTTCGCTACTGTTTCGGTTTCGGTTGAATGCCTCGCCCCCTCGCACCCCCTTGCAACCCCTTCCCCCCTTGTCACATCCCCTCCCCGTGTGGTTGCAATCAGTTTATCAGTTTATTTGTGTATGGGTGTGGGTGCCGGCGACTGAGTGTGCCTGCGAGTGTGTTTATTTGTTATATGCAAATAGTAGTGGAAGGCACAAGAGGGGGGTACACCGGGATGCGTCACCTCTGAAATGTTTGCCCCAAACGGTGGCACACAGAGGAATGAGCAGGCGGAGAAGGAGAGAGAAGAGGTAGGAGAGGACGATTTCCTGGCCATTGTGTGCGCTAAAAATTACGTTTGGATGCAAATGCAAATGCAACCTGCAGTGTGGCAAAGAGTCAAAGTCAATGGTGATAAGCAATAGGAGTAATCAAAAAACCATTGCGACAATTGGGAATATCGTTTCCTATATAGTGTTCTGTTTGCATTAATATTGGGAATGATATTAGAGAGATAGGTTTGCTAGTGTAGCCTTAAGAGTTTTGTATGTTTTACAAGAACATCCTCTTAAGCTTGAGGACCGTTTCACCAAAAGAGCGATACTTAACGGTTGGGATCGCAATATTTAATTTTGTCTTCTTTCCATTCTCTCACGGTTCTCAAGCTCGAAAGCGAAATTCGCTTTTTCGAGTAAAACTGACAACTTAAGACTTGAGAGAAGGAAATGAGGGGAACGTTACAGATTATTTAACGAACTTACGTATTTAAGCCTTTTTTGTTATAACTGAAAACATACTATTAAAATTCTTAAATTAGGTCTCAAGCTTGAGGACCGTTTTACTAAAAGACCGCAACTTAAAGGTTGGCATCGAAATATTTCATTTCGTCTCTTTTCCATTCTCTCTCAGTTCAAGTTCGAGACCGAAATTTTCTCTCTTTTAAAGAAAATTGAAGTCCCGTAACAAACGAGACTCTTAAGAGAAGGAAATGAGCGAAACGTTTGAGATTATTTTACGAAATCAAGTATCCAACTCTAAGAAATCAAACTCTATATAAATCTATTTTTTATCACTCATTTGCTTTTTTTGACATTATCTTTATTCATTTCCATAAACTCCCTTTAACATTTATAAAATAATTTTTTTCCCACTCATTTTCTCATTTCTTTTTCATTTTTTTTTATTTATTTGCATAATCATAACTCATTGTTTTGGACTTGAATCAATGAGTTTCAAAATCAAACCCTATTTTTTTTGTTTTCCTATTTTTCTTAGAGCGTTGCCTCTGTTGAATACAGGAGACCTCGAGAGTGCTCATCTCATTTGTGTTCTGTTAATTTGAAACATTAAAAGCATTATTCCCAGGACACGTACAGAGAGGAACCCAGCAGTTTGTGTTTTTTTGTCCTGGAAAACACGAGTTACGAGCGAGTATAGCGCGCCTCAGGCATAGACGCCTTCCGGCTGCGGCTCCTGCTGCATCTCCGTCACCCCGTCGACAAAGATCAGGACCATACCGAGGGCTGGCACCAGATCCGGCGGCATGTGAGTATTATCACCGCCCAGGACAACCACACACGGCTTGCCGATGACCAGCGGCGGGAGAAGACGTGCCACATACTGGTACAGATGCTGGTTGTCGCGGCGAGCGTTCAGGGTGGACAGTCCCTTGGGCCAGCGGTCCTCGTGACAGCGGTCAACCATCATGTTGAACAGGTGCATCGGACAGCCGCTGGCGCGTAGGCTCTCGCGGACCATCACATGCATGGGTATGTCTGGCGTCGAGACAAGGCTGCCCCAGTTGCCGACGTTGGCCAAAGGCAGGGCGTTGCCCCACTGCATCAAAGAGTAGCGATCGAGCTGTTCGCCAATGCCATGGATCACCGGGTTACTGGATCGCAACGCCGATATGTAGTACTGCAGCAGCTCCAGTTCCCGGCGCTGAGTCACAATGCGCAGCTGCTGACTGGCCTGCGACTCCTTCAGATCCTTCAAGTCGACCAGCAGAGTCTTGACCGTATCGCGCAGCTCCTCCACACAGTTATGGGTGGCCAGCTTGTCCTTGGGCACCTTTTTTTTTAGAGCAATTCATATTACAAATAAAAAAGATTTAACTTGTGACAACCCCAGAAGATGCTTGCCTTAATGCCGCAACCCTTTTTGCACTCCACAATCAACTTGGGATTGTGCTCGCAGCTGGCCACATGTCCACGAAAATCCTCCAGCTGCAGCAGCTGGTCGCAGCCATTCTCCGCAAAGCTGCACTTGATCTTCAAACGGGCAAGCATGTTGCGCATCAGCCGAGAGACGTTCACCAGGTGGTCGGGCTGCAGGGTGGACCGGTCCACGGGGCATATCTGTTTCAGGCGCATCCACTGGTCAATGCAACGCCGGCAGTAGGCATGTTCGCAGCCCACCGACTGCACCGGCTCCTCAAGGACATCCGCGCAAATTGGGCATAGCAGCTCCTCGTCCACGTGGCCCACAATGAAGGCGATGTCAAAGCCCATGGCAGATGGCAAACTATTTAAAACTAAATTTCTGGACAACTTTTTACTGTTTTTGTTTGTTTTTTTTGTACCGAAAGAAGAAATAAAATTGGCTACTTTCCGAAATACTAGATTTTTTCTAATTTTCCAAACTAAATGTGAGGCAGCAGCGACTCGTCAAGAGTTGACAGCAAATAAGACTGCTGGGCAGTCCCAGCTGTACACTTTTGACATGGAACTCAGGGACTACAGGGTTTTTTAAAGTCTCCAGAAAATTAAGTTCTATGTTGATTTTGAGGTGCTTAAATTGCTTTACTGATTTGTAAACATTAATAGAAATTTCGGTAACAAACAATAGTTACACATTTATTTCTTTATTAGTTTTTGAATCAGCAAAATCGCTCTTTTGAGATTACAAAAACAAATCCTATGCTGATAGACGCACATGAAGATTATTTGTTTGAATTTTAATGTGCTTTGTTTTTGTATTGAAAAAGGATCAATGAAATATATTTTTCGAACATTCTTTTCCGTTTCTTAGCTGAAAAATTCTCTCCTAATGCGATAATCAGTGCAATTTAGGCCCCTGCCAGTTTTCTCTCACAACTCACAACTCGTTCGAGGCCAATTTCCAGCGACAATTTATTAAAATACACCTTCTCCTTGAGAAGGACCCCACTCCTTCTGCACTCCTGGAGCACCCCCACCACTTTCACCTCAATCTCGACTTGGGCTAAGATATTGTGTTAATTTGACGCAGTCATGAGCCCCCTCTGAGGTCGGTCGCAAGTTGCAACAGCAAATTTGTTGCCGTTTTAATTTTTCTGTCAGCTCGCGCTCGAGCGCCTCCTTAACTCCCTCGTCCTTGCATGCCGCATGCGAGGACTTTTAATTGTTGCAGCAGCTAAAAACAACAACAAAAACAACAACAGCTTAACGAGAACGCGCGTCCAGTTGAGGAGTCGGTGCATAAATTAGAAATTGGCGACCTGCACGGGCGCGCCTGAAGAGGTTTTGGGAAGGAGGAGTGAGTGCCTCCTTCGCATGTTCTGTTGTTGTTGCGTTTTGCCACTCGACGGGCTTTGTGTACACACAAATTACAGGCGACATACACACACAAACACACACACACACTCGCACATATAGCAACAGGCACAGGATTCAGGCTGTGGCTGCGCTTTTTCCCCCATTTTCCGGGCCGTTTGCATGTTCTGCGCGGGGTTAACCGAAGAGTAAGCATTGTTAACAGGCCTCAGCTCAAATGGCACACAGAGAAAAATATTTAAAAGAATTTTAATAACAAATATGTATTTAAGAATGTAATCAGGATTGGGCTAGGAATCGGAGTTTAACAAAAATATACAAAAGTTAAAGGGTCAGGCAGTGAAATTAGAACTTAAAAGGATGTATATATTTGGTTTTTTGAAATGTTATGTAAATATTAAATTGTAATTTTTAAAATTATGTATAAATATAAAAAAATGAAATAATTATAATAGATACATTATACATATTTATACTATAAAAAAAAATTTCCAAAACAAATAACACATTTTTTTCGGGCAGTGTAAGACTCAACATTATAACTTTTTCTTGTGTTTCTCCATCACATTCCCTCCCTCTATTACTTTTCCCCTTCCCGCTTTACCTAGTTCGCTTAATTAATAAATACATTTTGATTAGCATGTCGTCACCCGCCGCCCCCTTCCGACAACCTCCCTTTTGCTTGACTTGACCCCAAAAACTCAGACCTGACCTGACTTACTGACCCCGCTGCTGCTCTTCCCTAAATTCCGTATTATTTTGTTCCGTTTTGTTTGCCATCATCATTAGTCAGTCTTTCTCGCTCATCCTTTCTTCGGCCTGTCTTCGTATTTCCCCGTCGCTCCCAATAGGAATCACCGTTATTTGTTTTTCTGTCAGATTAGCCTCACTTGTTGATGGGCTCTCTTATTTGCACACGCACACATACATAGATAAAGCAAACTCCCTCTCCCGCACTCTCTCTTTCTCTCCTCTCTTTAGGTTTTTTCTTGCACTCACCTTTTTTTGCTCCTCCTCTTTGCATGCGAGCGGAATGGCTTAGCCTTGATTTTGCTTTTTAATTTCGGGCTAACTATTTTTTTGACAAAACATAGCACAGAAAAATCAAAACAAAAAGAAAAACTCACAACTACAGCCAAATTTGGATAGGCTTTTTATTTCTTTCTTTGGCTTCTTTGCAAAGAAAACAAAAATAAAACACACACACGCACTGGGAAAACATATTTGATTTTTTTTCTTGCAATTACAAAACATATTTTAAAGCACACCACAAAGAAAAAAAGAAAAAAATAATAAAAAAGGAATGCATCTCCGAACTAGCGCCACTTTACTTCGTTTAGCAACCTTTCCACGGCCATTCTTATATATTAGAAGCAATGGGACTCTGCCGCTGGCTTGTAATACAAATGAAAATTAATGCACATTTGAAAATTAAAAAAAAAACACTGGCACACACTGCGAACAATTGATTGTTTGCATAATTAAAACACATTATTTCACATCAGCAAATTATTTAGCACATTGAACGAACACAAAACAAAAAGAAGCAAAAAAAATGGCGGCATCCTCCGCGAAACTCCGAATTCAAGAAACTGCACCTTGCATCCGATCCACAGCTAACCTTTTGGGTCGCACAAAAGGTATATTTGTTGTAAAACAATTAACACCACTTTATTTAGCAATAGTAGTTGTTTTTTTTAGTTATATTTCACAAAGTTTTCGCGGGGCGCAGGTAAAAAACGCGGGAATCGCGTCCGTGTGTTCGATCTCTCTCTCAAGTATTGAGCGCTCGCCGTTAGCTACGCTGTGAACGTGCCACGGAAAGAGAAGCGCAACATCTATGCAACATCTGAGAGTCAGGTGCGAAGTCATAGCAACATTGAGAGAGCTATGTTGACAGATCGAGAGGCAAATACGAAGCCTTATTTGTTTTTTGTTTTTTTTTGGGGAGGAATTTAATTTTTGTTTTTAATTTTAATTTTTTTATTTTTATTATTAATTTTTGGAGTTATTTATTAATTTTTTTTTTAATATTCATACATAAGTGTGAAGTTAAATCCAAATGTACTGGGACGATCCCTTTGAAATTTAGCACAAAAATTCTTCAACTAATTCTTTAATCAATTACAAGTCATAATTAATTAAATTAAAGCAGTAAAAAACTATAAAAAATATCTTTATTTTGTACTCAAACAAACGGCTTCCAAAATGCCGAAAATGTTTTCTTGTTTTAATTCGGTATTAAATAATTACTGGGGCGTAAGAATTTGTAATTAGAGGCGATTGCTTTGCTCCCATAAATAAGCCTCATTTCCCCAAACTGATTTCCGGGAATCCATTGCGATCCTGCGCCACATGTGCAGGCGAATTGTTGTAATTGAAATTCCTGCAACATTTTTGGCCTGTAATTTGATTTTAATGTGGGTCAAATGGCAGCCAGTAGCCAGGCTTAGTGGAAATAAAACTAACAGAAAAAAAACACACACATACGGCTTATGCACTTCAAGAAAATGCGGAATGTGTAAATAAATTTGAATAGCTAAATTGTTTAATTTTTAAGAGTTGCAAAAATAATAAGGTTATTGTTTATTTATTGATAATGAAACTTAAACTTGGAATTACAAACCATTTAAAGTAACATGTCTTATTGTCCGTTGTCCGTCAGTTCACATGTCCGTTAGCCAGAGTAAACCTTTATATTTCAAAAACTATAAGTCATAGAGTCACCAACTTTGGTGACAATAATCTTGCACAAATGAAAACATTTTACACATTTTAAATTCCCTAAAATGGGCTGCATAAATCAATCTAATCCAATTGCATGTCCTCTCAGTGTTGGCCCAATAGGGAGAGCCGTGTGGTAACATGTGCTGGAGAACTGGCTAATGGCCCTAAAAGCCGCTTCCCGTTGATTGCAGCCCGAGAGGAGGGGCGCAGGGAACACTTTGTGCAATTTAGCTTTTGGCCAAAGTCATTAAGTTTGATGTTAAAGCCACTGCTTTGCCCAATTCTCGATTCTTGCGCCAGTTCTTTACTCTGGACTCGACTCCTGGAACAGGTCCTGGAACAGCTCCTGTTTGGTCCTTCCTTTTGCCAGTCCGTCTCCGGTTGGCATGTCAACTGGAGCTGCCTCTGCTGCAGGCAGATTTACAGTCAGTTGCTTTTTCACTCGTCGTCGTCCTTCGTCCATCGTCCATCGTCCTTCAGTCCTTCAGTCAGCCCGTTCGTTCGTCAGCCGAAAGCGGATGCATTACAAAGGACATCAACTCGGGATATTGAGTTTTGTGTGCAACAAAGAAAAGCGCATACAAAGCCGGGCGCAAAATAAATGCTTCTTTGTTGGAATTGTTGGCGGGGAGGAGGCTGAGCGGGAGATGGGTGGGTGCTGGATGGCGGTGGGGTTGGGTGCAGCGGGAAAAAATTGAATTACACGCGAGCCAGCAGCTTCTATGCCCCCGGTCGTCTCTGTTTCTCGTTCCCTTGCTCCTGCCCCTGCTTCATCCTCTCTCTTCATCTTCATCTCCTTATGCGCAACCGTATCCGTATCCGTCCGAGCTTACCGCAGGCGCAAAACTACTGTGATTGCGTGGAAAGCACTGCAAGAAATTGGGCCTTGAAAGTGTTTAAAATATTTTAAAAACCATTTACAGTATAATTACAAAGAAAAATTTTAAGAACTGGGTTTTTCGTCTTTATTTTATATATTTTATATTATTTGATTTGTATTTTTTTTTATACGAAGTTTAAATTTTATAAAATTTTAATTTTTAAAATATATATATATAGGATCGTAAATATTATAATTTTTATAATAAGAACAAAAAACAAAAATAATAAAAATAAATATGATTAAATAATAATACCAAATAAAAAATCAAATTAATTTTGCACAATGAATGTTAATAAAAATTTGATTTTTAGTTTTAATTATAAATTTAAAAAAAAATAATAATAAATATGATAAGATTTAATTTTTTCAGTAAAATTTTAGCTTTAACAGTTTTATTCTATTTTTTAAATTAAAAAATATTAATCGATTACAAAAAATACTTTCGGGAGTGTGCTGTTATTTTTCGAATCTTTTTATTAAACTAATATTATAAAATTATTAAATAAATTATTACATAAAAAAATATACAATTAAAAATATTTATTGTAGATTTCCCAACTAATCCGCTGTGTACCAAGGACCTGTGGGCGTGGTCGCAAAACTGAGGCGGCTTCAAAATAAGCACAAAAGGAAAATGCTTTCTCCGCGGCTGCCTACGCGTTCTCCTCCCAGGAAGAGAGCTATCCCCGCGTTGCTTTTTTGTAGCTTCATAAAAAATTTCCCAAGCGGAAATGCAATTTAATTAAAAATGTCCTGCTGCTGATGCTGCTGGCGGAGGAGTCTCCTGCAGTGGCTCCTCTTTTCTGTGTTTGCCCGCGGAGCAACTACTTGGACACTGAGTTGTAGGCAAACATGATGAATCTCTTGGCCAGATTTCCCGCTGGACGCTGGCCCTGCCTCATTTTCATCCAGCAAAATCGTTTAAGATTAACTGCCAGCGATAAATGCAGCAAAATGAAATGGCCATGGGAGGGGTCGGTCCCCGCCTCGGCTTCGGTTAAGTGAATTACCATACTCAATTAACGTTATGCTTATTACGCCCCAGCTCTAATCCAATTCTGAACTCTGAATGCAGCAGCAGGGAGGAAAAGCCAGGCCAAGGAAAGCTCAAGCTCCCAGTCCCGGCGGCATTTTCCGAATGCCAAACAAAATTAGCTCAACATTTATATACGAGGAGGAGGAGGAGGTCAGGACAATGCATGAATGGCCGGCGATTCAAAACCTCAGCTAATCTTTGAAATTCCTATTTGAATGCTGCGGCCAAGTCAGGATTGCAGCCCATTGAAAAGGATTCGCTTTAGTTTTCCCCCTAAAATTGTTTGATGGCTAAATTTCTTGGCTTTAAAAGAGCTAATTAAAAGTTTAAAGTCTCCATAAATATATTTATATTAATTAATTTTTAGCAAATAAATTAACATTTGAACAAGTAATATATGGACTTTCCTTAAATTCAAATATTTCAAATATTTATCTATTCAAAAAACAAAGTTTAAAACGACAAGAAAAGGGCAAAACCTGGAAAGCTTTTTCGTGTTAATTAAATGATAAAAAATTCAAGCATGAGAGTTTTAAAACAAACATATTATATATATTTACAGTTTAACAACATTAGTTTAATATTTTCTCAAATATTTATCGATATTATGGAAGCATAAAACAAAAATTAAAAGAGTTATTAAAGTTGTCTGGCAAAATAAAGAATATTATGCGTTTAGGAACTCATCCCTCACTGGAAATATTATTGAATTATTCTTTATTTTTATTATCTTTACTTAAAATATTTATAAAACGAAAAGAAAAACGTTGAATTTATGATAAAATGAAGAATTAAGTCCATAAGCTCCTTGTGAGCTTTTCAACACACTATTTTTCCTGTTGTTTTCTTTAAAACCTTATTAAAGCGTGTAAATGTAAGCGCGTTATGCATCTTATTTCATGAGTTGATTTTAGTAAAATTTTTTTTAGCTTCTAGCTTGAAGTCTTTGAGCTCTTTCGGTTCGACTACATCTATTGGCGCTGCAAAAAAAATCCGATAAAATCTAAAAAATTTACCATCTACATTCCAATTATCCTAAAAAAAAACCTTAGTTGCTATTCTATGCTGCCATTTGTCATCTATCACCTGTTGCTCTTTGTCTGTGCCACACGTGTGTGGCATCATCCATGTAAATTTGCATGTTAACAACGGAGTTTTACACGCGAGAGAGCTGGTAACACAACATTTTTGGATATATTTTTTAGCTGCCAGATGCCACCCCACCGCCGCCATTGCCGCAAGAACAACAACAACAACAACAACAACATGAACAGGAGCCGCAAAGGACATTGGCTTTATCAGCTCCTTTGGCCAGTCAGCCAGGACGGACACACTCCAGCATGCTGGAGCCCTGTGTGCCTGTGTGCCGTCAATTTAATTATGCCATTACTTTGGGGTCAAGTGTGGCCAGCCGCAGTCTGCCACGCCCACCATTACGACGCCCACCCTTGAAGTTTATTTGTTTGCACAGTTTTCGTTGATTGTTAATCGAATTAGGACGGCCGCGATGGAAGGACGAAGGACCCGGGACCAAGGACGACACCCCGTTCGATCTCCGGACACTCGATGGCGACTTTAATTAAATTTAGGCATTCAGCCAGGGCTTCAAGGCACTGAGAAAAAAAAGATATATATAAAATATGAACTATTTAAATTAAAGTAAGCTCTAAAATATGATTTAAGATATATTTAAAAGTTATCTTAATACAAATAAAACCTGAAAATATTCTTTAAAGATAAAATATATTTTATTTAATTTTAGAAAACAACGAAAGGTTCTTACTTAAAGGTTTAACATACAATTTTCCTTAAAATATCTTCTTAATTTTTATACTTTTTTCTCTCAGTGTATATATACTTCAGTGTCTCTGTGGCAGCGATAAAAACCGCATGGCACCGCGTCCGCGACGGCATATGGCGCTCATTATGCAGCTGGATCGTGTAAATGGCCACGCCCCACAGCTGCCTACTGGCTGCCTTCTCCTCTTTAACACCCCCCTCCTCCTCCTCCTCCTCCCCTTCCACCGCAAGCGCACTTTCGTTAATTACGCAACAACAAAAACAACAACATTTACAGCAAAGGCAAAGCCGGCATTCAGCGTCCTGCGAAGAACAACGGGCGTCGGAAAGAGGCGACTTACAAATCCACCGCGCCATGCTCCATCAGCGGATGCGTTGCATCACTTTATTGAACTTAATTGCATGCAATAAAGCCGGGCGAGGGGGTGGTGAGAGGAGAGGAGGGGAAAGGAAAGGAGAGCGGGAGCGGATAGGGGGTTCTAGGGATGACAGCGTGACGCCCAGAGCAGTAATGAAGTCAAGGATAGAAAGGGTAAGAATGATAATGGGGTAATAAATTAAAAGTTAACAGTAGTTAATGGTTATTAAAATTAATAATATATGTATAAATTAAATAAATATTTTATTGCATATTTAGAAAATATTTTTCAACATTTCCTAAACCCTTTTGGCCTGCCAAGGCTGGGACTTATTTTGGAAACCCTTTCAAAGACTCCAAATATTAAAAAATCTATTAAAATTGAATGAAATTAAATGAATAAATTATAAAATTAAATTAATAAAATTTATAAAATATTTATTTTATTACATATTTAGAAAACATTTTTCAAATTTTTTTTTCATTGGTAAAGTCGACCTTTTAAAAAATTCAAATATTTCAAATTTACTTACGAATTTATAGCGATTAAATAATTAATAGCAAAAATATGTTAGTGTATAACAAAAAAAATATTTATTAAAAATTGTATTAAAAATTTTATTAAAAAATTCACGATTAAATATCCTTAAACCCTGCTATATATATAAGTAATTACCCTGACCACCTCTGGACTGCATTTCATTTGCATTCAAAGGCCTTTTCCACCTGCCTCTTCTCCTGGCTCTTCTCAAATTAAATTATCAGCCGGAGAGAGAAAACCCTTCTTCCCCTTCCCTGTCATTAATAGATCTCGAATAAATTTATACATATGGAGTTGCATTCTGAAAATTAAGTGCGTTGGCTGGCATATCATTCATCCTTTTGTGCCCGACTTTTGTGCAGCATCCGTGCGACGTTTCCGGTTCCGGCGGCCCGGGGTACCCATTGTCCGCAAATGGAACGTGAGCCCGTGCCCGTCTCGGGCGGACTTTTTGCGTCCGTCACGGGCCATATTTTATTATCCTGCGATATATATATATATATAGTATATATATTTGAATTATCGCATTAAATGCACTTTGATTCGGGGCATTATTGAAGCTTTTGTGTAAAATTTAATCAACTTGGGAGTTGAATAACTAAATTATGGACTATTTTTAATGCATTATTAAATGCAATTTTGCGACTATAAATGCAATCTACAATATTCCAGTTTTTCTTGTTTTTCAGCTGTTTTTGTTGTTCTATAATTGCATTAAAAATGCGCCATCGTTGCGGGCTGAAAAATCAACAACCAAAAAAATAATTCTATTACAAAACGCCATTTGGGAAATGGCAGGCTTTGAAAGGAGAGAGAAAAGGAGGATGTGGAGAGAGTTTTTAAATTGCCTAAAAATTATTGAAAAACAAGAAATGATAATGATAAAAAAAAACTGTAAACTTGTAATTTATACAGCATATTATAAATAATTTCCCAGCTTTCTAAACTCCTTTAACCCTGAGATTTCAAGACCCCTTTTCCCCTCGAACCAACAAAGATCACTCCCTCCTGATATATCCCCCAGGTGGGCCACACTTCATACCAGGAATTCTCGCCGGCCGTGTCGGAATTAATTGCCATTCGATATGCTGGACAATCGTGTTGTGCAGTCGAGGGAGCACAGAGCCCATCAATTTATATGAAAATTGCGTCAGCACACACATGTGGCTCAGAAGTCGAGCAGGATGTGCCGAGCTGGCCGGGAATGGCGTAGCAAATGTCAAAGGGAAATGAGGACAACAACAAGAGCATGATGAGGCAGAGGTCAACTGGCGCAGGCCTTTATGGATATGGCAAGCTTCAATGCAATTTCCGTAATAGCGCGGGACAGGATCACGGATGGAGCTGAGATTGAATGAGATGCAAGCGGCAGCGCATGGATTTAATTACCAAGGAGAGCAAGGAGCCAGCGAGAGCTGTCTCCGTGTCGTGTCCTTGCTGCTACTGCTGCTCCTGTTGTTGTTGTTGTCACTCCTGGCTGCAACGTTAATCAACTTCATTACCACAAATTGCTATTAGCATATGTTAGTGTGCCGCCGCCGATGCGGCATGGAGTCAGGAGCGGGAGCAGGATGTGGCAGTGGGAGGAATAGAAGGAGGCGAACACTGAGGAAAATTCAAGTTAATAGGAAGGAAAATAGGAAAACATTCATATTGGAATTAGAAGTAGATTACATTTTTTCAGTACTTAATGTAAATTTAGGTTTTAAAAAAAAGCTTTATGAGTAATTTCAGCTAAAGAACAAACGGCTACACTGGGCAATGCATTCCAATATGAAAAGGACGAAGAATATTATGAAGAACAATGAAATAATTAAATAAAAAGACATCAAACGAATTAATTAATAAAAAAATATAATATAAATTATTATTTTTTAATTTAAAAATAACCAACTATTTAATTTCTCTCACTGTAAAAACTTCAGCGGTCACACACGAGCGTACAGACAGAGAGACAAATGCACTTGTCCCGGCTGTCAAGGCGGCAGCACAGCAAACAACATCAAATGATGCAATTATTACGACAGGCGCGGAGTGGAGGCGGGAAAGGGTCTTGGATCCTGGCCTGGCTAGAAGGAGTGCAAATTGAGGGGGTGGCAGAGGGGGCAGGACGCCTTTCACTGCAAGTCACGCGCGCTGGCTCATTGCCTCCGAATTTGGCGGACACACAAAATCGAAATCGACCGCCGCTAATATAATTAAAAAGCCATTAAGCGCACAAACAGACAACCTTGAGACGGGGGATATTATATTAGGGACTTATATATAAGGATATATAAGGAAAGGATACCCTAACCAGAATCAATCACTGCAGCTTAAGTTTTTGTCGGTTTCCCTAATAGAATTCAAGAGGGCAGCAGCCCTTTAAATTGGAATCTTTTTATGTCCGAAGAGTGTCTGAAATTCGCAGTTTCCGTTCTTCATTTTTTTTCCTTCTTTTTTTGGCTCTTTTTTTATGTTTTTTCCCCCCCTCTCAGTTTCAGACAGCGCCTGCCATCGCCATAAATTATAAGTCATTGGCTGGACGAGAGTCCTGCGAGTCCTGCGGAATGAGGCTTCGACGTCGGATGCGCATTAATATCCCCAACATGACTATGACTTTGAGTGAATGCTTCAAATTAAAAAGAAATTTACCATTTACCGCAGCCGAGGGGACTTGGATTAAAGGCAGAGTCGGTGGCGTATACGTAATGTATCAAGAGTCGAGCGCGTGTGTTGTGTCCCCCATCGCCTTTCGCCATGATTACGGCCAACTAATGACGCTGTCTAAAATGATTTATCTCGTTATATGGCCAGCACAGGAAGAGGGAGGCAGGGGGAGGATGAAAGAGGCTAAAACATCACCAGAAGTCACATAAAAAGGCGAGGCAGGCGGCTGCGGCCATAACTCAAACGTGTTTATGATGTACACAGGCGATTTTGTACGGTGCGTAGACGTGTCCTGTTCCGCCTTAAGCGGCGACACAAATCCGCAGGAGAACAAGCTGCCAAAAAGAGGAACCAGGAGCAGCCAGGAGCAAGCAGGAGCTGGCAGGAGCTGAGGCAGAAGATAAGCTGGAACCAAACTATAAATGGAGTACACAAGTGTACAGTACGATACAGTAGTCACTAGTTAGTATCACTACTCAGTACTCAGCGGTTTAATGCCAGCACAGTTTAATGCAATGCCCACACAGGAACACAAAGGACGAAGGAGAAGGAGTGGCAGGAAAAGCGTATTAACATGCTAGCACACAAATGCTTTGCCATATACAAATTCGTGTTGCCTTTTTTGGAGGTCAAAAAAGGATATGTTGCTATGGGTATCGAGGATGTAACACATCGATGGGGGGAGGATGCTGTGAACTAGGAAAGAAGCTAGAAAAGAAAGCTAGAAAATAGTAACCGAATTATGTATTTAATGCCAAGTTTGTTAACAAACTATTCAAACCTTAAAGTCTACCATTTCAAGACTTATATTTTAAAAAGTTTTACCCCGAATGAAACACCAAATAGTATCAAAACTAAACCAAAACCTTTTTCTCTGATGACTTACCTACTGTAACCATTTATACCCCACCCTATATAGTGTATTCCCATCCCGCATTCTTGACCACTTTCCCGAACCGTTCTTCATGTTTTACCCATATGCATGTGTATTTGTTGAGCGCAAATCGCACATAGTATAAGCACGACTCCGACGTATGCATAGATGCCATTTGAATGTGGAATCCACAAACAGAGCTGGGGAGCCGGGACTTGGACCGGAGACTCGGACCCGGAGACTGCCTCTGGTAGTGGCAGTAGTAGCATCTGTTACTAATGGATAGTAGCAGAAAACAAATGGACAAGCGCACAGATTCATACACACACCCACGCACACACACACACCCCACACACACACTTAGATGGACGTCAACAGCTCGTGCAAACATCTTTGTAGATTTTATTTCTAAATCTCATTACCAAATGGTGTCCCTTTGGGCGGGTGGCGAGGTGAGGTGGGTGCTACGTGAGTGGGTGTGTGGTGTGTCTAGTGTGTGTGTGTGTGTGCCAAGGACTTACTTACCCACACTAACGCACGGCTATAAATGCAATAAACTGTAAGTGTGTTACTACGGCTTCTTCTTCTTCTGCTCTTCGAGCATTTTTCTTGGACAAGTTTCTAGCAGGCCATCTTTATTTGCACACTGCGAGAAAAATTTGCATGAAAAGTATGTTTACTCTATTTTAGATCGAAGGGATTTTAATATTTCCAAAGGTAACAAAAATATAAATCCTTATTTAAATAATTATACCCGTGCAGGGTATTATAATTTTAGTCAAAATGGGTCAAAATTTTTAACTACAAGTCTCTATGGTTTTTTAAGCAAAACTTGGCTTAAACTCAACCGATTTAAGTCTGGTTTGGTTTTTTATTCTTAGTTTTTTTTAGGCAAGCTTTTCTGCATTCAAATCTCAATATGCATTTTTTTTTTTTCATTTTTGACAATTTTTTATTATGAAACCCCTTAAATGTTTTTTAAAGAATGGGTCAAATTTTTAACTACATATCTCTATGGTTTTTATACCCTTGCAGTGTATTATAATTTTTGTCATATCATATAGCTGCCATAGGAACATATATATCGGATGGGCTTTGTTGCTTGCAACATTTTTAATTAATTAAAATAAAATAAAAATAAAAAAGACTAAAAGTTGAAAAAATACATTTTGTTGGCTCATATTACCTCTATTTTAGATCCCTTTCTCTCCGTGTACATCTCCCTCAACACCCCCCATTCCCTATAAAAACTATATTCCTATATGCTACCCATTCCTCCCCATCAATTTGAGGAGATATCAGCTGTTGCAAATGTTTTTATAATCGCAACAAAAGCGAAACGATATAAATTGTCCCAAAAAGTTACACGAATACTCCCCTCCTCTTTCTCTGGCAAGAAATTGGAATGAATTTTCCGCCTTGACATCGATCTGCAATTGGAAAAATAAATAAATACAATGGCTTTGTCTATTTATTAAGAGAGTCGTGGAGCTTTAAGGCTTGGCAAGCAAAGCAATTGTAATAGAATTTTTTTAATTCAATAGAGAAATTAATTTCTTTTAAATTTAAGTTTCTGGAACGGTCTTGGTCTATTAAAAATTCTACACTTTAGCAGGACATTAATCGGTATTCGGAATGGTTTGGAATGCAATGTAGAAATAGCAGAAACAACACGAAAAATTGTTTCCCAAAACACACGACAAAAACTTAATAGCTCGTGTAATGACTACATTCGACTTTTGTAATTAGCAGCCCGTCGCTGGCCCAGCCACTTTTCGAATAAATATTAATTTGCCATGGCTCCCACGATTTTCCCCCCTGTACCATTTTCCCCATTGCCAATGCAGCACGAAAATTTATGTGCAACGTACAACAAATTTTCACTTATTGCCCAAGGAATGGAGGGGACAGAAACGGAAGGGGAGGGAGTAGAGTGTATCGGAACGGAACGGAATGAAATGGAATGTGTCGCGGGGCCAACTGTACTTTGCCTTTAACTTTGGTTGTTTGTCCGGCTTCCACTGCTGCTCCGTGACAAGAGCCCGCGCGAATGCAATAAATTGTGTATTTAATTTTCAATTCGTTTTGCTTTCATTTTGGGCAGTCTTTCGAGTCCTGGAGGACTCCTTTTGGCCCAGTGCCAGGCGCTCTCACGGAGCGTGGCTGTAACTTCCGGACGAAGGAGGAGTCCACCAGAGTATAGAGTCCAGAGACCAGCGAGACCGGGTGCTATCGTTTTTAATGGTCCACGTCCAATTTGATTACAACTGTCATCTGTTGTCGGCGGGCTAAGGGTAGTGCCAAGCTCCTTGGCCAGCTCAATTGGCCCCCAAAAAAGGGCCAAAAAACACACCACACTGTGCCACCGTCTAATGAAGTAATTTCAATTAGAGAGGCCTTGGAGGGGTGTTGCTGCGGGTGGAGCAGCAGTTAAGGGGTTCCAAGAAACCACTGGGAAATTAATTCAATTATATATGGTATCATCGGGAGGAAAGGGGAGATGAGTTCGTTTGGTATTTTAAAAGAAAGAAAGTGCTTAAAATTATCACAAAAATATAGAACAATTGTTCAAAAAATGTTACTAACTGGAAAAATAATTAAATCTGACAAATAAAATAGAAATCTATTCTTATTTTTAACAGAAAATAGCATTTATATGTATTTTTAATTATAGTTAATATTTATACACAAATTAATAAGTTGAACAAATAAACCAAATAAACAGTGAACAGCTGATGGAATTAAACAAAAAAATAAATGAACCTATTAATGAACAAAGTGAACAAAATGAACTATTTAACCAAAAAAAAAGGATTGAACAAAGTAAAAAAATTACAAATTATCCAACTTACAATGGTAGAAATTTATTAAATGAAAAAATAAATAAGCAAATAAATGAACAAATGAACCACATTAAAAATGAACAGCAAAGGCATTTAAATAAATTAAAAAAAAAAAATAGTCGAGAACCAATGAAAGAGTTAAATTATAAAATCACTAATTTCTAGATCCTACAAGTTATGTAACCCCAAAGAATCCTCCAAATCAATTTGAAAAACCTCCAAGAAGACAGCTCTTTTGGAGACAAAATTCTATGAAACTTTTTGGATGCCTTTGGGACAACCTTTTGCGGCATGTGGCACCACCATTAACTTAATTGACGTACGTTGACCCAAATCAAAGGGATTCCCCCTGAATCCTTCTCATCATCCACCCTCCCGCCTGGACAGGTGGCACTTGTCCCGCCGCCTAATTATGCTAATTCCGCCAGAGAATTGGCCAAAAGTGGAACTCGTTAGGCCCAGAAGACTGGTTTTTTGGTTAATGCGAAGGTGTTGCCGGCTAATTTTTCCTCATCCCCTGAATTTTCCCTTTTCCCACAGCTAACACGCCCCTGCGTTTTCTTCTCGCCCCAAACAGTTGGATGCATTTATCAGCATTTATCTTCCTGACTTCGAAGGCAGCAGCAGGAGCCAGAAAAAGCATCGAAAGCCAAAAGTGAAAATTTGCTTTTATCACGCAAACAGCAGCCACGTTCCAACCCCCCCAGAACTGCCACCTCCTCACCGCAGCATCAACAGTTTCTGGAAGTTGGTTGGAAAATATTTGCCAGTTTGAAAAATGAAAAGCGGCGAACAAGTGGGAAACCATCCACGAAGTCCAAGAGACAAAACGCAGTCAACTTCATTAAAGACGGATGAGCGACAAAAGTCCAAAGATCGACTGCAGAAATGAGCAAAAATGAGAAGAGTATTGGAGAATGGAGAGAGAGAGAGCGAGAAATAGCTTTAGATTTGGGCTGACGGAAAACTGGGGAAAGCCAGTGGGGTGGACGAAAAGTTTACATGAAAGATTTAAGCGGCTTAGCGAGTCAAAGACGGGCACGAGGCACTGCCTGACGACACTCTTTCAGCACGGAAAGAAATGGATTTTGAAAGGTTATTTAAGTAAGTTTTGGTTTTATGTCAGAATCAGTTGAGAATTTTAAGGGAAACTGCTCAGAAACCTAATATAGGTTGTATATTTTGATAATGAGTGTACTCATTAGATTTGTTTTGAAACGTTCCCAGCCTTAACCAACTTTGATGTCAAAACAAGTTGGGAATTCTATCAATAAATCTTAGAAGTCGAAAACAGGTCCTTAATTTAAATTGGGAATTTAATTTTAACTCTTTTTCAAATAATATCCTAAATTATCTCCCAAAATTAAGGCTTATCATAAATTTTGCGTTACTATTTTCCCTCAGTGCCCTTCGCATTCCCCTGGCTCCATTTCTCTCAATCCGCTGCTGCCGCTTCTCTCCGGCTTTCTCCCACTGGCAATCGAGGTAAAAGTTTTGTCGCTGGCTTAAAAACGTTTTCTCCAAAAGTACTTGGGAACATATTTGCTATCAGTTGGCGTCCAGTTGCCTCAGCTTCCTCCTTGTACTCGTCCTCGTCCTCGTCCGCGGCGACTTCCTCTGTTTGTTTCTCTCTCCCTCTCTATCTGCTGTCCGTTTGTTTGTTTGTTGCCACTTTCGGCAAGTTTTTGCCAGCAATTTTTCAGCCACGTCGTGTCTGGCTATAATTTTTGCCATGCCCCATGTACAGTGGTTTTAAGGTTTTCCAGAAGGGAAATTAAAAGAAATTCAGGGAAGTATTTTGCTTGACTAAAGCACTGCCTCAGTATTTAGCTTCCTGTATTAAATTCTTAACTATTTCGATGCCTGAATTACCTCTCAAATTCCCCTAAATATTTTAAAACACCCCCAAAAAAAAGGGCTTTAAGTCGACAGTGTGCAAAGTCGACGTCGAAGTCGTGCGGTTGGCAGCGCTGCCAAGTGTTGCATCCGGTTCCTGTTGATAGTCAGTGGCGTGTAAATAGAATGTTCTCGTACTTGAATTTATTTGCTTCCCCACATCCACAGCAGGTCCTGCTTGCTCCTATATATACTTATTTTCTCCCCCTTTTTTCGCCCCCACTCGATCTTGCTGTTTAACAAAGTCAAACAATTTCATGCAATTAAAACCGTTTTTCATTAAAAATGCAAATTTCAAATGCAAAACGAACTCCAGTCACGTCAAGCATCAGCTCTCAGGAGTGCTTGTTGTTGTCCTCGTCCTCGTCCTGGCTCTCCCAGCTGTTGGGTTCCTGGGTTTCTGGGTTCCAGGTACTTAACTTGATGTCACCAAACAAAAGCACTTTGTTTCAACATGTGCCTGACACTCCACCACCGCCATCACCACCGTCCTTATCCCCTCCTATGGGTTAGAGGTTGCAATGCAGCGTGCCTAAAAGCCGCTTGTCTTGTAAACAATCATAAAAAATAATAAAATGCCATAAAGTCAAGGGAGGGGAGACGGGGGTTGTGTGTGTATGTGTGTGGGAGGCATATCCCTCCTCTGTCTATCCTCCGAGTGACGATTAAATTTAAACACGTCCCTCGAACTGTCTCAGCTACCCCAACTTCAGCTCTTCATTTTTGCACGCAGAAAAAGTTAAAATGCAGATATATTAAGGAATTTATCATTATATTTAAGAGAAATAAGCATCTATTATATTTGTTTTTATTAAAGTTAATATTTATACACAAATTGAACGAGTAACCAAGAAAACATATGAACCAAATTAATTATTCTTATATTTAAAAGATAAATGAAATATATTTTCTGGGTTATAGTAAATATTTATATAAATACTAACAAGACAAACGAATGAACAAAGGAAAATGGACAGCTTATTTATTTATTTAAATAAAATACATTTAATTAAAAAGATGGACTAGCAACAATTAAGCAAATCAACAAAATAATCAAATGAATTAATAAACAAATAAATAACTATGTAAGAAAAAAAAATTTATAAAAAATATATAAGAATATAACTATTTTTCTATTAAAAACCCAAGAATAAAATGATGGAAGGTATAATGATTGACAAGTATAAGATGAAAAAAATAATCAACTAAATTGATAAACAAATAAATAACTATGTAAGAAAAAAAAAATTTTTTTTTTAAATATATAAGAAAATGTCTAATTTTTTATTAAAAACCCAATTATAAAATGATGTCACCGGTTACTATAGATATTCTTTGGAAATTCAGTCAACTAAAAATATTTTGGTTAAAGTGCACAGCTCTTTCCCTCCCTCCGCTTTCCCGGCTTTTGTGGATCATTCATTGTCTCTGCTCTTTGCCTGAATTTATGGAGTAAAAGGAGAAAAGTCGCCTTTGTTTTCGCCGAGTGCTCGGCCGCCCCCCCCACATCCCCCCCTTCTCAGATGTCTCCTGCATCTGACAGCCTCATGCCTTCGGATTTTGATTGTCCTCCGTGCATTGTTGCTCGCTAATGTCCTTCCCCTCGACCGTCTCAATACCCGTCACCCCCGCACCAGCATCGCATCACATAGCGACATTGTTACATTTGACAATTTTAAGCGGATTTTGGACAAGGGAATGCGGCAAAGAATAGAGAGAGAGAGAGCAAGAGATGTCTGGTCCACTTTAAATTTGTCTGCATTCTGCAAAAGCTGTCTTAAAACCAAGAAAATAATTGTATTTAAGAAAGAAAACAATTTTTTACATTTAGTAGATTTTTTTTTACCTAATAAAAGTGTTACAAAACGGCAAAAGTTACATTAAGAATTTAAAATAAGAAGTGTGTGCAAATGTGAGAGTTCAGAGTTTTTCTTTTAATACAAGTACAAAATGAGCCCGAAATCAAAAAGCTAAATCAATGCCTAACCATTCGTTCGCATGAAAAGAGGAGGAGCAAGAAAAGGTGAGTGCAAGAAAAAACGTACAGATGAGAGAGAGAGTGAGTATGGGGGAGAGATTTTCTGATCTATGTATGTGTGCGGGTGCAAATAAGAAAGCCCATCAACAAGTGAGGCTAATCTGACAGCAAAACAAATAACGGTGCTTCCTATTGGGTGCGACAGAGGCAGATGGTGAGCGGCAGCAGGAATGGGAATGAGCGAAATAGAGTGACTAATGATGATGGCAAGCAAATCGAAATAAAATAATAGGGGTGAGTAAGTCAAATCTGTTCGGAAGCAGGCAGGTCAAGAAAAGTCACGCCCCGTCAGCCGGCGGCTGCATGGCGTTGCCGAAGGTGAAGAGTTTGCTGGAATGAAATAATTAAAAGAAGTTTTGGAAATCAGCACGAATTACTATGTAAAATCAATTAATTTCCGATCTTATGGGGGGCATTACAACTTAATTATTATTAATTTACAACTTTATAAAGCTTTATTTTTATATTTTATTCTTTTAACATTTATTCTATTTATATCATTATTATTTTATTATATTTATTATTTTATTTTGTACAGCTGGTGCATGTTTTCATTTGTCTTTTTTAGGAGAAACTTAGAAAGTTGCCATCTAAGAAAAATATAATTTAATTATAAACACTTAAACACTTATTTTGAAGATTTTTAAAGACAATATCTTACAATATTTTCCCCGATCTTGGTTAACCCCCTTTCCCGAGCAGCTAACCCCTTCCTTGGGCCCTCCTCTCCTCGCTTTCATCTTCTATTAGCTACTTTGGATGACGCTCTTCTCCAGCAGCAGCTTTTTTAGAGTTTTCAGCTTGTTTGTCACTTTACAAAAGCTGACTGTGTGTGTGTGTGTCCTCCGAACGCCTCCTGCCTGTTCTTCTCAGCTGTGTTTAAGCTTTACTTGCCATTTAGACCCCAAGCTACCATGGATGGCCAAAGTTTCCGGCAACGTCGTAAGCCGGAGGGTGGCTTTGGCCAATTCTAGGCGCTTTTTGTTATGAGCACTCCGGCAGGATCTCTGTCTCTTCTCACCTTTACCTGGGCGCACGCTTCATTGGAAAGCATTTAGGAAAGTTTTTCGAAGGCGCCAACTTTAATAAACGCCCCGCCGACGACGACAAGGATGCGTTGTGAATTTAATTTTCAACTTGTCTGACATTCCGTAATTGAAAGCACAGACATTGACACTTGACACAAACACCCCGAGCATCCCGAGCGGGCGGACGGGAGAGGGGCGGGCGTCGGGTCCAAGACCGGTTCGAGGGCTGCGTATGGCGCATTACTAATACGCAGTGTGTGACAACCACAAGAGACAATTTGGCAGCTGCCAAAGGGTTGGCTGCCACACACAGACGCAGCAAGAAGGCGCGGGGAAAAGGTGGCGCTAGCGGGGGGGGTTAGCGGCGGTTGGTGGCAGGCGTAGGCGGCAACCGGAAAGGCTGCTGCCGTTGCAGTTAAACATTCTGCACTGTCAGAGTCACACACACACACATGTCGACTCAGGCAAAGAGTCACGCACACTCACGAGCTTAGAGGCGAGATGAGAGTTTGATGGGAACTGGCGACAAAAAAAATATTTTCTTGAGCTTGAAAAGAGAGAACAAAGTTCAAATTTTAAATTTTGTTGATTTATCTTAAAAGTACCTATATATTAGACTTAATTAATTAATTTAATTAATTAATTTTCCGATTGATACTTTAAAGAAATCTTTAAAACTCTCTTGAATTTTTTATAAAATCTCATTTTTGTCTACGTATTTCTTTGTATTTTCATAAATACTAATTTAGACGAATTTTTTACTACACCTAAATTTCCTTTTCTGCTTTCATTGCTTTCATTAAATATATATTTAAATCCCACTATTAAATATTAAATTCTTTCAAACTATATTATATAATTTTGAAAACTACATTTAAAAAGCTTTTAAATTCTTCCAATTTTTTGTAACCAAAAAATATAGATTTTTAATAATTTATTTATTATTTTTTATTTATTATTTATTTATTATTAATAAAAGCATGAAACTTTTAGACTTCGCTAATATTTATTCCCGCTCACGTTGCCATCACTTTTTGGCAGGATCCGGAGGCATCCACAGGCGGACAGGCATTGTGGCTGTCTCGAAAAACCAAAAATCGTGAGCGCAGGCGAGAGGATTTCGGGGGGGAGGGGGGAGGCTGGGGGCAGGAGCAAAGCAGGATGGCCTTCCTGCCCGTTCGTTCGTCCGTGCGTCCATTCGTTTGGCCCGATGCTCGAGTGGCCGCAGGGCAATTGGATATAATTTCTAATTACACGCTTGGACGGACTTTTTACTGTCAGCTTAGTTTACTGATGTCTCTATATTCCTGCTCCTTGTGTTTCCTCCGACCGACCGACCGAGCGTGTGTGTGTGTGTGCTGTGTAATTTGGTGAATGTACAAGTGTAATTTGGCATTTTGATTTTTAATTGTTTGCCCATACAGCTGGCAGGCATGGAAAAATAATTTGCACAATGCAACGCAAGTTCTTGGGGTTCTTTAATTAAGACAGGGAACTGGCTAGCAATGGTAATTGTGGAAATTACAAAACCTACCACAACACACACATGCACAAATTTGCATATTATAATTCCTGAAACAGTCCTGGAGCAGTGACAGACGACGACGACGACCCTCATGCTGCTGCTGTCCTGCTGCAGCCATAGCTTTTGCTGTTGTTGCATCTTTGCCATAAATTGCTGCCTGCAATTGCAATTGTCGTAGCATTCTCTCTCTTTCTTTCTGTGCTCTTCTGCTTCTCTGCTACTTTCTGCTGGCGATGTCAACACTTGAACACGCGCCAGCAGCAGCAGCAGCAGCAGAACGGCAAAAAGAGCGCCCCAAATTATGCAACAGATTCAGAATTCCGAATTTTTGGCTCCTGCCACAACGTCGGCGGAGGCGAGTTTATTTTTGCACAATTACAAAAAAGCGCGCGGCAAAGGGTAAAAAATTGCGCACAACATCGCTGACATCGCCAGCTTCAACTGTCAACTGTCGGCTACATTTTTCAGTCCTTGCTAGTGGCGTCCTTTTGTTGCCTCAGATGTTGCTGCTGCTGCTGCTGTTTCACGCCATTATATTGCAATATGATTATTATGCGAGTGTTGCCAGAGTGTTGACGTTGTCACGTTTTGTTGCATGTCAAGTGCAAGGCGGTCCTTGGATGGGTGGGAGAAAAAGTGTCGCCCACTTTCGCTAATTAGCCCATTTCCTTTTTATGGAAAAATGTAGGGAGGCAGGCAGGCAGCAGCAGCGAAAGTCGCAATTGTCTCGAAATTTGAAAGCCTGCTCAGATAATGGAGGAATTAATGTTAAAAACTGACAAATTCTAGGCTTGGATAATTAGAGGCTCTACCAGAATTTAGTAGAATGTTAATAAAGAATTTAAAAATATTTTATAATAAATATTTAGTCTGTTTGGTTGATAAAACTTTTAAGAATCTTTTCATTATTTGTTTGACATTCCATTTAAAAATTTTTCATTAAAATTTAAGCTAATTTAAACCTTGATTTGATCTTTCAAAAGATTTCTGCCATTCCTGAAACTGATTTTAATTTGACTTTAATTGTTATGGTGGAAAATATGTTCAGGATAATAAACATACTTAAATCAGTTTCAGGAGTCTCCACTCACAGAAAAGCCTAGGTATATAACAGGCAACACTTGCTATGAAGAAATATAATTATAGGGAATGCTTTAGAGAAAATTCAAGTTTTGAAACAAATTTTTTATTTTTTGTTTGTTTGTTAAGACATACAATTTCTAAACATTAACATTTTCCTTAAAGATTTTTCCTTCTTTCTGAAGTATGTATGAATTTATTACAGAGAGTACTATAATTATAGAGAATTCTTAACAGAAAATTCAAGTTTTGAAACTAATTAAAAAGAAGATTTATTTTATTACATTTATTTATTTATTTTATAAAACTTAAAGTATAAAATCATAATACTTCTCAAACATTAAACTCCACCTTAAAGCTTTTTCCTTCCTCTTCCTGTCGTATATATAAATCTTGTACAGAGTGTTCACTGTAGCTGGCTAATATATCTTTCAACTCTATCATTCCCGACCACACACATGAGCAACAAGGACCTCTCCTGGCCTTCGGCGGCGGCACCAGCATTCGTCCGCTGCTGCTTCCCACAAATGTTGAACTTTTTGGAGTTGTCCAAAGTGGTCAGGCGGGAGCAGTTGCTGGTTTGCTGGCTTGTGCTGCCCACCCCCCACCCCCCATGACGACCCTCATCAAAACCGATTTAGAAGCCGGAGCAAAGTTTTTCCTACTTTTTGGCAAATGTGCAAATAACAAATGATTTCGGATCTGCCATCATCCACTTGTAAATAAAAGTGGCCTCCTGGATGAGTGTGATGTGTGTGATATGTGTGTGTGTGTGATGTGTGCACACCAGCATGTTTGTTTGCCTTTGTTTTTTGCTGCCCCCTGTGCCTGTCATGGCCGCATTCGCCTTTCGGCCAAATCAAACGTAAGCCACAATTAAAACATAAAACTACCAAAGCGATTTTGCTTTTGTGTGTGTGTGTGGTGTGTGTGTGGTGTGTGTGTGTGTGTGCCTTCCTTTACACACATCAAACATTGTGTAAGCTTCTTGTTCTTTTTTTTCGTTGGCTGTCGTCTTCAGTTCACACACAGCTTGGGGCTATAATTAGCTCGAATTAGCTGCGTCTGGCGCTGCACTTGGCAGGTGGGGTTCTGGTTCCTGACCCTTTGGCCAGCTTCCCCCCGCCCTGAGCAAGCTTCGTTTTACCGTAACATAGGTCCAGGGCATTGTCCAGCCAAGAAGGAAGCTTATAGTTACCCCTTGAGTTGTATTAAATGCAAGCAAGTGTTTGAGAAATATTTTAAGACTTGAACTAAGGTAATTTTTCAAACAAAATCTTAGAAAAAAATATTTTAAAAATTTTTTTATCAAAGAAATTTATTAATTAATGAAAGAAATATATTTAAAAACCCTTTTAAGCTAGGTAACTCCTCGTTGACTACTCTCTTCTCTCTTAAATGGTGTCCCACTCGATGCCCACTCAGACGTAATACAATGCCAGCGATGCCTGGTAACTGGGCACTGTCTTCTTTCTGGGCAAAGTACTGGCCAATGGTGGGTGCCATTGATGCTGACGATGTCTTGTCATAAATCCGAGAGCACTCGCCGCCGTCGAGGCTGTCAGTAATTAGCGCACTGAACGCCACTCCCCTAGAAGCCCACAAAGCTAACGAGTCACTTTGTGAGCAAGGAAGGCTGTCAAAGAGTAGGAGAGCAGGAGCAGGAGCAAAACCAAGAGGAGTAGCAGCAGCTAGAGGAGTAGCAGCAGCTAGAGGAGTAGCAGCAGCTAGAGGAGTAGAGACAGGAGCAAAATGAAGAGGAGGAACCGAAGCAATCTGAGGCAGAGGCGTCTGCAATTAGTGAGCAGCTCTCCTCGCGCATTTAGTGGCGTCTCCTCGTCACCCCTTGTCTGTGCAACAAAGTGGCTCCGGCAACATGACACCGTTTTGGAGAGAGCAGGCCTCCCCCATGTCCTGACGGAGTGACGCTCCGACCTGACAGGCTGACGGACAGAGTGACTGTCGTCTGATAAATTCATTTATTCGCTGTGGTGCTCTTGGGCACGTTCTGGGCTACAAACAAGAGATGCCACTCGACTTGCCAAACCAATTGGCGGTGCTCTGGAGAGTGCACTTGCTCCTCCTTCTCGGGCAGGATGTGAAAAGTCATCACCTTTATCGCTAGCCCAGCATCGGCGAAGGAATCCGGGTAGTGCTTGCCAAGCCGGCCATTTAGAGGTGGCATTAGCTGTGGCAATATTATGACTGCAGCTGGGTATGGGGGCGGGACAAGGAGCAAGGAGCAAGGAGTCGTCGAGGCACTCGGGTATATTGTAATTCATAATCCTGCGATTGCCAGAAGACACTGCCGCCAGTCGTCTTACTCCCTTGTTGTGGTTGGCCACGGCTTAAGTGGCGTCTCCGTCTTGGGTCGTCGTCGTCGTCGAAAATTGTGACATTGATTGTGTTTGTGCTTGGGCTCAAGTCCTGGTCCTGGGAAAGGATCTAAGCCGTTGAGCACTGTAAATATTTCACTTGGCTGGAGACCCAGAAGATTGCAGTGGCCATAAGCGGTCATAATTATGGTTTAGAGAGCTGCAGAGGAGGCTTGGAAATTCCCCAAGAAAAACTCGGTTTAAATTCAATTCATTTTGGGTTTTTTTTTTTATTTTTATATATATATATATATTCTCCACTTGCCATATCTCTATACAATCCACATACACTTGCCTTTATGGGTATCCTTCCTTTAATTGCTTAACTAAAATGTACATTACACAACGGACAGAAAACAAACTGGAGAAGCCAAGTCAATATATAATATATATCGTATTTATATAGTCAATAATATGTGTGTGTCTGTCTCCGTATTTACAGTCATTTACATGGATATTTTAAGCACATTACGAGTAGTTACCCAATCATCGTTCCCAAAGCTGTACAGCAACGTTCCGTTCGTTTCCCTTAACAGTTAGATATTTTAATTATTGTTCTCTCTGTCGCTTCACTGATTCGAGTATCTCTGTATCTGTAACGCTGTATCTCGGTTTTTGCTTCTGCATCTCTGTATCTTTATCTGTATCTGTATCTGTATCTGTATATTCTGTGACATTCTCTTTTTGGTCGCTGCTTGGATATTTACACGGCTGCCAGCTGCTAAATGATATACACATATGTATCGAAGTCCTTTGTATAAATTCTGTAGAGTTATGTCCTTTTTCGATTTTTCTCTTTACCCCTTTATTCTTCCCCTTGTCCTTTGTATATAAAAATATGCTCTTAACTTAAACGTTAGCTGCTCGTGGCCACTACAATTGCTAGACATTCGTCACACCCAGCTTGGCCAGGTTGCCCAGCGTGATGGCATCGCCGGGCTGTAGACGCAGCGCCGCCTTGTAGCTGGCAGCTGCATGATTCGTCCTTCCCAGAAGATGCAATATGGCCCCCAGATTGGTGTGGGCATGGGCATCATCGGGTCGCAGAGCCACAGCCTATTAGGGATATATAAAATACAGTTTTTTTAGCAGGGTTCTTAAGGAGCAGCTTCTCTCAGACTCACCTTTCGGTACCACATCTCGGCCTCCACTTTCCTGTCCAGCAGACGCATGGCCGTGGCAGCAGCCACCACCAGAGCATAGTCCTTGGGCGCCAGTTCAGCGGCTCTTCGATGATAAATAGCAGACTCATGATGTCGCGATTGCAGGGATAGAAATTCAGCTGAAGGGAGGGAAGAGGTTATTTAATACTTCAATTAGATTTCAATTAAATTCCGACAAAAACTCACCATAATGATGATAAACGCTGGCCTGTTCGGGCGCCAGTTGTAGAGCCCGCTTAAACCACATTTCGGCCTCCGAGGCGCGGCTGCTCTGCAGGATAAAAATTAAAAAAAAAATTTTTAATATACAAACCAAAAATCCTCAACCATAAAACTTACATTTCTGGCCAAAGTGATGCCGTACGAGAGATGCGCTGCCACCTGATTGGGCTGCAGTTCCAAGGCAGCTCGATGGTGTCGCTCTGCCTCATCCCACTGCTGCAGTCGGCCCAGGACATCGCCTATACGCTGGTACAGGACCTCTCGCTGTTGCGGCAAACCCGGCAGCGAGGACAGTGCCTCCCTATAGATAGCCAGAGCTCTCTGCAGCTTGCCCTGCTCCACATAGAGAGCGCCCAATTGCAAGTACGACGAGCTCCTGGCCTGATCATGAGCGCCACGATCTCGTACCGAGGCCCCGTCCAGATTGGAGCCTGCCTGAAGGATCTCGATGGCCTGCTGGCGCTTGCCCAGCGCTATGAATGATATGCCCAGATTGAGGTAGGCCACTGGAGGAGGGAACATGTAAAACCTCTGGAAAATTGCAACTGCAAAACAGCTAAAAGCCAAACTCACCCGCCAGATTCGGTCGGAATTTGATGGCGCGCTGAAAGCACTCCACCGCCGAGGGATAGTCCTGCTGATTCTGGTGCAGGATGCCCCTGAAGCGAGAGAGCAAAAGAGTGAAAGTGTTGACATTAATAGACTGAACTTGTGCCCGCCTCTCAAGATCTAATTAGAGCGTCCAAATCGGAGGACTTGGTTGGGCTAGGACTCTTCAGGATCTCGTGGAGCGCTCCTGAAGGGTTGCTACTTACACAGAAAGAAATTATTTTTCCAAGAAGCTGGCTTCTTCTCTAGAATTGCAAAGGCAACCACCGACCTTCAGTGAAAGTGTGTGTGTTGGATTTATGTAATTAGTTTGCGTTTGGCGGCTGGCACTTTTCCCACAACATTTTCTCAGGCAAAAAGAAAAGGGGGGAAATGCAAACAGGAAATGACGGGGGAGGAGAGAGGAAAGAGGAGAGAGAAAAGAGGAGGAAAGACAGTCCTGTTTCCCATTCCGAATGCAACAAGACCAGCAACTGTGTGGCAAAACACCAACAATAAAAGCTCGAAAGTAAAGTAAAAAATCAAATTATACAGCTCAGTGATTTTCTGGTTTCGGTGTTTGGTTCCTGCTGGTCCTCACGACCTGTAGGGAGGAGGAATTCAGGATTCAGGACTCGAAATACGAAGAGATGGCAATCAGTCAAGCAAGCCATTGATGATTTGATCGTAGTAAATAATGTATGTTTGTACAAGATGTGTGTGTATTCGCAGGATATGTTCCGTGTAGAAGCTGCTGCCTTTGCTGTTGCATTGATTTTCGATTAGCGCCTAGCCTGTTGAAGGGTTTCCACAGGACACAGGACACACAGCACACAGCACACAGAGCACACATAATGGCAGCCTTAGCAGTGTGACCTGGTTCTGAACCATTGACTCGGGGATTCCGGCATTAGCCGCGAAAAGGGGGAGGAAGGGGGGAAGTACAGGCGTAATATATAAGGACACTGGGATCCTGGCTGAGTACAAGCAATAATCTGGCCTGCGACAAGCCCGCTGCTGTCTGACGTTGACAGACAGGCGGTAAAAAGGAAACCCGAAATGACGCACTGAATATTCAAAGCACACAACTCCGCTCGCGCTCACTTTTCTTTTTTTTTTTTGCTTTCTGCTTTGTATTTCCGCTTTTTCCCGACTGCTGGCTTTTCTTTCTTCTGTCGCATCGCATCGCGTCGCGTCGCGTCGCTGCTGTGAAATATGCGCAATGAGCAAAAATGCAATGCGAACAGACAACAGACAGCAGACAAAACACAGACCCAGCAGCAGAAGCAGCAGCAGCAGCCGAGAAGCACAGCTCGGCACAGGACATTGCGGAACAGAACAGGACAGAACAAAACAGAACCGAACAGAACAGAACAGAACTGAAAGCGAAGAACACAGCACGCTTACAGACTTTGTCAGACGTTGACAGACGGAACGGTCGGAGCGGAGCGGAGCGGAGAGAGAGAGAGAGTGCGAAAGCTAAGGACTTTTGTGAAGCATCCTGGATGGTACATCATGAAAAATATACACAAATTTCTCTGGAGTTAAACCCAAGGATCTTAACAAGATGGGAACAGCTAAGGGGATGCTAAGCACTCTAAATAATTATCAGAAAGTTATACACTCTTTACTTATAGGGAAATTTAGGGAAGGTTTTTCTCTCAGAAGATCAAATACTTATAAAAGGACCTTTAGAGGTTTTAAGAGTCCTTTTAAAAAGACCCTATCTTGGTTTTAATGATTAATTGAGGAGAAAAATTAACTTTCTCCCTAAGAAAAGAAAACCTAAAGATTCTCCATAGCATAAAGACTAAGATTAGGCATTCTCCCCATATAAAACCCCTCTTCTTTTACCCCAAATTTTCTCTCTGTGCATACATCACAAAATGCGCATAGTTCTGCAGCGGCACGCAAATGCCCTGAGCAGGATACAAATGGGAAAGTACGCGGCGAAGGATGCAGTTTTCAGTTGGCGACTTGGAGAGAGCAGGAGTAGGATTGGTGCGTGTCTCTAGGGAAATGCAAGGAGAAAAGCGGGAGATAAACAAGGGAGAGCAAAAAGGGAAATGGGCTTCATTTGACAGCTTGTTCGGCATTGTGTATTGTTAGGGACCAGGGACGAAGGACGCGGGAGGCAGGATGTAGTCTCTCATAACTGGAATGCTTCGCTGCATAAAATGGCCGCGCTAAATGCGCACCCAAGCGGAGTCCTTCTGGGGGGAGAAAGGAGGAACGCATGGAGAGATAATGAAAATGGCTGCCATTTATCGCATCGCTTTTGCATGTCACATATGGGAGGGGGATAGGAGGCAAGTTCCGGTTTAAACTTTTCTAAAAAAAGCAGAAAAACTAACTAAAATCACAGAAGGCAAGTCACAAAATTCTTGAAATTTATGGAACCTAATGATAAACCAAGGAAACTAAAGAAAAACCCTACAAAAACCCTCTTTCTCAGCTAAAAAATTCCTTTCCCACTCAAATTCCACTCTAAACACTCTCCCCTAATGGCCGCTAATGGTCGAGAGTTATCATGGTTATCCTGGTTATTGACTACTCACAGGTTAAAGTGCACATCCGCCATGTTGGGCCTGTAGCGTATGGCCTCCTGCAGGACCTGCTTGGCCTCCTCGTAACGTCCCTGCGAGCTCAGCACACTGCCCAGATTGCCCAGCGCTGAAGAGTAAAATCAAATTAGCCGCCAAAAAAGGACTCTCTCTCTCGCCATCACTTACCCTTTGGCGGATTGATGGCAATCGCACTCCTGTACAGGCTCTCCTCGTCCCGCCAGTCGGCGTTGCGCCGCACAGTCCTCAGGCTCATCGCGGCCAGCAGGACACTGAGACTCAGCAGCAGGGTGCAGCGTGTGCGCTGGGAGCAGGCCATCAGTTTGGAGACCCCATAGCCCACCAGGAGGCAGCAGCCCACGCTGGGCAGGTACAGCAGACGCTCGGCCACCACAAAGCCCACGTAGAAGAGCAGATTGCTGGCGGGCAGGAAGGGCAAAGCCAGGAAGCTGCAGGACATGAGCAGGACGCAGGCGTGCCTACATCCCGGCGACATGCCATCCAGCGCATAGTCCGAGGAGCAGTGGAAGTGGTGATGAGTGGTTGAGGAGGAGCCGGAGCTTGAGCTAGAGCTAGAGCTGGAACTGGAGCTGGAACTGGAGCTGCTGCTGTTGGTGCTGTTGCTGCAGCTGCTGCTGCTGCGGGAGCCGCGGAAGGCGGAAGACACGAGGTGATGGGGCTGGCTCTGTGAGGATTGCGTGGCGGTGCCCTCGTAGACATAGCCATTGCTGCTCTGGCTATTGTTGTTGTTGCAGTCGCGGCAGGGCAGCGCCTCCTGGTGATGATAGGCTGCCTCAAAGGCTTGGTACTTGCTGTTGTTGGCCAGTCGCTTGCGCTTGGAGCGGGACTTGCGACCGGATAAAGCCACCTTTTGGATGTGATACTGGGGAAAGGAGGAGGAGGAGGAGGCGCCACTGGCCACCTTGTAACCGCCACCGAGCAGCAGCTGTCGACAGCTGCGCCACGCCACGCCCACCAGCACCGAGTAGAAGCAGGCGGACTGGGCATTCCTCCTATCCCACAGCGTCGTGACCCTGGGCAGGGCATCCATGCCCCAGTCGAAGCTCAGCACCTGCGGCTGCAGCAGCAGTCGCAGATTGAAGACGGGCAGGTAGAGAAAGGTCAGCAGGCGCGTCCAGGCGGAGGGAGTGCGGGCAATGGGATTGTCGGCACTGGAGAAGGCGGTCTGCGGTCCCGGAACAATGACCAGGCGGCAGTAGATGCCACAGCAGAGAGCGCCAAGCACTATGCAAACGGAACGAAGGCGTTGCTGAAGGGATAATGAAAAGATTAAGAAAGAAATGTGTAATAAATCTTTAAAAAACTGTCTGAAACAATGATGAAAAATGAAATATAAAAGAGATAGACATTTACCTTATCCACCTGTCCGCTCAGCCCGAGCATCACATCGAACAAGGCGCACACAAGCAGCGCCGTGACAGCCGTCTCCTTGCAGAGCAGACCCGCCAGGGCCAGGATCAGAGTCGCGCCCAAGGCCAGCCACTGGCGAGGATCGCCAGATTCCCGCCAACGCATGTGCCGGAGATAACTGAGGTACGTGAGCAGATAGCAGACGCAGGCGGCAACATCCGCCCGCCCCACCACACCGGCCACCGCTTCCGTGTGAATGGGATGGGCGGCAAAGATGGCCCCGGCGGCCAGGACAGCCCACACGGATGCCAGCAGAGTGCGAGCCACGCGCACCACCAAGGCGGTGGCCACGCAATGGAGCAAATTGTTGACCAAATGGAAGCCCCAGGGCGCAAACCCACCGCCGAGCAGATAGTTGAGCCGGAAGCTGAGCACGCACAGTGGACGCCAGGAGCCATGGGAGCCGTTATCCGTCAGCGGAGTGCCCCAGAAGTCATTGGCGAAGCTACGTTGCCAGGGACCGCTGCCAGAGACATCGGCATTGGCCAGGATGGCGCGTCTGTAATGGAGGGATATGAAAAAAAAGGTTTCAGTTGGGAATTTAGAGATTTCAGGTGATAAATATTTAAGGATTTTAGACAGAAAATTAATTTTGAATTAGTTTTAGGTTAAAATCTTAAAGTAACCCAGTTTCATTAAGAAACCCAGCTGTAAACCTTACAGAACTGTTTAAAAATTTAACCCCTTATAAAGCGAGTTTCCTGGAATTTTCAAACCCCCTCAAGCAGGAATTAAGTGGAAGGAGTGGAAAGAAGGGGAATCCCCCCATGTCTTTCGTTTTTGCCTGGCAACTTTTGTCCAACCATTAAGGTCATTCCCCACACACACACACTCACACACATGCATTTATTGTGCACATTTTCAGCCGCAGGCCAGCCCGAGGTTAAAGCCAAACTGCCTGCATCTCCATGTTGTCACTGATGGCATCATCATCAGCATTGGCATCGGCATCCACACGCAGGGCACTGTGGGAAAATGTGCCTATGTTTTTTTTAAGAATTTCAGGAAATAACTTAAATAGGAAGTTCTTGAGATGCATTAATAAGAAAGAAAGCCTAAATAAGTTAAAAATTCCTTCAAATATTAATTTTTTTTTACATTTTCCTGTTTCCTGTTTCTGTATTTCCTTGCTATCCGCACCTCCTTTTTTCTGCTGTGCATAAGGACATTGGCAACTACAATTCTGAGAAGGACTTCCACTACAATGCCAACATCATCGACTGCTATCCTGTTGGCTTTTCCCCCACACAAACACACTCTCAGCCACTCGTGCCTGGCTTGCATTTTGGTCTTTGGCGGTGAGTCCTGCGTCTCCTGCGTTTCCTGCGCCTCCTCCCCCTTGCATTCCTTACCTGTGCCACCTGTGCCACACTTTGCACGCACGGCAGGCGGACTTTTGTAGGATTTTGGCCGGGTGTTCGTGACAACGACGTTGGTGGCAGCAGCTCGTATATCATGGGAAATGCCGATGAGGTGGCCTGCGACGGCAGCTCCACCTGTCCCGCCCGCCAGTGGTTCCCATAAACAAATGCCACTCTAATGCCGCATAAAGTCGCTGTAGAGAGAGAGAGCTGGCAGCTCCTTGTTGTCTGTGTGCGGTGGGTGGTTTTCCCGGGTTGAAATTCGATTTTAAGCACCAACGGAATTCCATTGCAGCATCAAGGCATGCCGCAGGCGACCTTTTACCTTTACATTTTCCTTGTATACTTTTTTTTTTGTGTTTTGTGCCTTCTCTCCCAAAGTATTTCCTATCGCAACTTTAATAAATTTGCCTGAAAGCTTGAACGCTTTTTCCCCCATGAAGTTTCCCTAAATCTAGAGCATAATGACTCTTACCTGTCGTCGTAGACGAAGCCGGCATTCAGGGTGTTCAGATACAGGACGAAGGCCAGGCTGCAGCAGAATAGACACGTGTAGTCCATGCTGAAAGGGAGGAGAGAGTAGGAATAATCGATTAGTTAGGACAAGACAGACAAGACAAATCATGTTTGTGTTTGTGGGAATTATTGGTTATTATGGGGGAATATTTCGAGGCTTTAATGGGAGAGGATAAACTGATTAATACTAATAGAAAAAACATTAGGAACTAGCGGGAAAAGTTGTAGTCTCTTGGGGAAAATTTAATTCCTAATATAAAAAGTCTCCTTCGATTTTATATTTCTGTATTAAAAGTTACTCTCTCTCTGTGACATTCATCTGGGTTTACTTTCGCAGCAAACTCTGGTATCATATTTTCCATTACAGGCAGAAGCTTTTCCTCTGCTTTTCCTTTACTTTTCCTCTGCCTTCCGCTTACGGCTTGGCATTCCTTTCAGGGCCGCAATGCAATGCAGGTGGATTGCATTCATGACTTCCTCCTTTTTTGGCGCATTGTCATTGTGTGTTGTCCGAGAGGATTCTGTGACAGCATTGGTTGTTGTTCTTGGTCTTGTCCTGCTGCTGCTGCTGCTGCTGCTTCTGGGTTGTTGTTGTTTACTGGCCGTTGATGATGTTGCTACAGCCATTACACATAATGAGAGGCAGCAGTCTGTGTTGCCGTTGCCATTGCTGTTGCTCTTGCATTTGCTTATGTTCCTCCCCCTTCTCCTCCTCAGTAACTCCCTTTCAACCCGATTTCCGACCCTTTTCTCTGTTGCTCTGACTCTATACATGCACATTTGTTGCTGCGGTTGGCAACGTCAACAACGTACTCCTCCTCCTCCTCCTCCGACTACAATCCCCCCTTTGTGCGCCAGCAGCATCGTTGACATTAAGAGTCGCCGGAGTTGCAGACAATAAAAGCTATCAACAAGCCTGGACAGGGATGTGTGTGTAGGTGTGTAGGTACACTCTTGGCTTTTCCAGCGATTAATGAACACTCTCACCATCCGGAGAGTCCTTGGGTCACATTAAACCCTATTCCCTATACCAATTTGTTTGTAAATAAGTTCAGATAGAAATGACTTGCTGTTTAAAAAGTTAAAAATATATCTACATCTCTTTTAAAATAAAATATATAATTTTTTTCCTTAATTATTTATTAAGTCTAAAAACCCTTCTTAGCTGGGAGAGTTTCCTTTATCATTTAAAGAGCTTGTAAAATGTACTCAAGCCTTATGATCATGATACAATTAATTGTATCTCATCCCCTATGGTCATTTGAAGCCTCTCCCAGTATCGAACGCATGTGATCCCTCTCACTTGTTTTCGGAAAGACAAAATACGAAGATCTTTCAGAGTATAGCTGCAGACAGCTCTCTCGTTCGCTACTTGGGGTAATAGTCGCCTTAACACCGTTTAGCATAAGAGAGGAAGGGAGAGCTAGCATGAGAGAGAGAGAGCAAGCTTGAGAAAGAGAGCTTAGAGCAAGTAGCTTAGAGAGAGCCATCGTTTCGCTACTACTCTAAACCGAGAGAGCAGAACTGAAACCTTCTATTGATTCTATTTTTCATAGGGTTGGCAGCTTTTCTCTTTACCTCTCTCTTTATCATCTTTTATATTTATAAATACAGTATCTTTATATTCTTAACTATAGTTTTATAGTGTATTTTATATGTGATACATTAATTTTCGTTTAATTTTAAGTATTCATAACCTAACCCGCACTTTCACATCACAACTACTTGTGTTCCCTTGGAACTAGTTCCCTTGAGCCTACTAAATTGCGCAACACCAGCGCTTTTCCTTTAGTTTTTCCCTCCTTTTTTCGGTCTTGTACATGCGAGTAATAAGCAGTTGGCTTAGCGAAGCCTAAGGACTCGCAAGGAGCAAAAGAAGAGAGGTTGGGTCAGGAGGTTGGGAGGTTGGAGGTCTCTCGCTAAGCCGGCATAGTTTTGTCGACGTTGACACACTAAGCAAGAGAGAGTGAGAGATTTGGCATTATGCACAAGGGGCCGGGCTGGGCACCGGCTTATGGCCAAATTAGCAGCATTCAATATGCGAGTAAGCCGCCAGAAAGGGAAAATGGGAAATGGGAAAAGGGAAAGCGAAGCCGCAACACAACACAACACACACTGGGGCTCACACCAGCCAAAATTGCTTTGCTAATGAGCCATAATGATGAGCTCAGAGCTCAGATCCCTGGAGAGTTGCCACTGCTTCTGCTTTTCTTTTGTTGGTGTTTCCCTGATTGATTCGCCTGCAGTTGCCTGCCGCCAGTTTCCGAGCCATTGACTGCTCGGACCTCCTATCATTTCCAGCTTGTTGTCAACTCATTTGGCGAGCGACTCGCATACCAATTATCCGCAAATAATTGCCCACAACTTGAGCACTTTATATATAAAGAAGAAGTAGAAGGTCGTCCTTTGTTTGCTGGTCGTACATTTCCTTGGCCTTCCTTCCTTCCGCTGAATCTGGCTCGCTCACACACATGGCGGGGGAGAAGGAGGGCCTGGCTAGCCCATAGCCCATAGTCTTGGCCATAAATCATGTTTTATTTTCGTAATTAGCCCGGCCACACCACATAAATAACGGGCTTTTCATTGTCTCAATTTTCGAGGGAGTGTGCTGCCGGCTGGGCTTTGCCTTTGTTGTTGTTGCTTTGCCTATTTAACAGTTTCAGGTTTATTGTTGATTAAATTTCCACTTTGTCTTTTACTTGCGTGGCACTTTAAATTGTTTGCCAAGTTGCCACTTGCCATTGGCCATTTTCCCTTGCTTTTCCTGTCACTTTCCACTCGCCCCGCCACGCTTTGCTTTTTTTTTTTTTTATTGCCTGCCACCTGCCACCTGCCATCTTTTGCTGCTGCTGCTGACCTAGTAAATTGTGTCGTCTAATGGTTTTTTTTGTGTGTTTTTTTTTTCTGGCGCTGCGTTTGTTGTTTGCTGTGCCTTTGACAGTTTCCGCTTCCGCTGCTGGCCAGGTGTGTTTTCCACAAAGGTCAGCCATAACCCCTTTGGATGCAGCCGAATCGATCCAGGGTCAGGCCTCTGCTGGACTTTGGGTATTAAAATTCTAAATTAATTGCCCAAAAGTGCCAGGAGCAGCAGAAATGGCAGTATGGAAATTAGAAACCGGCTCTGGAGACTAATAGACGTGAAATTTAAGCGCATTGAATTAATTTCCCTCCTCTTCCAACATTCAACTCCCCCTCACGAATAAAGTTATTTTGGGGTGGCAGCGCAAAAACTATAATTAATAGGCGTTTTTATTTCACTTTGCTTGATTATGCATAAAATTAATTATATGCCGACACCTGCGGCCAGCTGTAGTTGGAAGTTCGGCCCGGCCCCTCGGAAAAGGGGTTAACCAATCCAGACACCCACAAGGTACACCTGCTGTGTTTTTTTTTTACTTTTTCCTTTCGTTTCTAGCTCCCAAAAAAGAGGTGAGCAATCATTTGCCGCTTAAATTGCTGTCGAAGGGGAGAGCCTTCAGTAAGCCTGCCAAAAAAAGTGAAAGTTTATTATTATGCGGTATGCAGCGTTTTGGCCGGCTTTTAGCTTTTTGCACTGCATTTTAAATAAGCCCCTTGCCAAATGCAGTTTAGCTTAGTTTTAGCCATGCCCCCGGACTCTATGGCCCAAACCGGACATCAAAATAATGAACGGAAAGGCAGCCATTTTGGGAAAGTACCGTAAAAATGCCGAAACGAAAAACGTTTTAAAAATGAAACGATTACACCATTGCGGCCTGCAAAACGACCAAGTTATGATAATGTTTGGCCAACTAAACTCGTTTAGCCTGCCAAATACGAATGCAGCCACACACATGTGTGTATGTGTGAAGGTAAGCCGCCCAGCAAGTGCGCAACACATGCAAACAAGTCGGAATCCAAAGTGTAGAGTGCACCCAGAGTTGAGTCCCCCGGCCTGACTTTCCGGTCAGCTTTCGTTAGGCCCCGGGTCTGCCCCTCCTGCTGCTGCTGCTGCTGCTGCCAATATTTTCTGAGGTATTTGGAAGCCACCAGTTTGAGCCTTGTGTGGGTGGGGTGTCTTTGGTTGCCAAGAGAGAGTGGGACTCGAAATTCGAGTAGAGTATGAATACGCTTATGCGGTTATAGTTGGAGAAAAGTTGGAATTTGGGAAAATTTAGAAAGGTTTTTTATTTAAAAATGGAAATGGAATGATTTTAAACTGGATTTAACTATTGACTATTTGGGGAGAAAGTGAGAAATCTTTAGAAATTGATGGTGGAATATAAAATTATTAAATGCAATAAATGTACAAGTTTAAAAAAAAAAAAAGTTTTTAAGAAAATAGTTTGTTCTCAAGTTTAACAAAGATTTTCAGTGGTTATAAATATTTAAAATATATGTAATTAATAAAATATGTATAATCTGCCTTAAAAGTCCGTTGTCAGGCCACAGTGCCTTCATTCAAAATGATTTTAAGCCAGATTTTAAATTAACTTCAAAGCTAAATAAAAAATTTCAACAAAGTACAACCAATGCCACCTCCCAACTCACTTTAATATCTTTAAATTTACCCCAAAAAAAAAAATTATATTCTTTAAAAATATCTCACAAAATTAAAGCTATATAATTTCCCCTGAAAAAACATAGAAAATCAATTTCCAAACTATTTTCTTGTAGTGTCCGTGAGTGGAATTCGAAGCCAAAGCCAGTAACAGAGTCAGACTTTTGGCAGTTTTATGCTAATCACAAAAAGGCAGTTTCCCGCCCACACACCCAGACACACGTGGCATGTGGCACACACCCACAGACCCACACACACACACTCCCACATGTGGAGGCGTGGCCTCTGTTTTGAGAAAAAACTTTTCATATTTCGGGGTCCTGGGCCCTGCAGTGTAAAGTTTTCCATTCGCTTTGGGGGCTTTTTGCTCGAGTTTCGGTTTTATAACTCGTTGAACATTTGCCCAACAGTTTGTACAATTGCCAGTGCCGCCGTCGTGGAAAACCTGTGTCGGTGGCGGAGCGGCTTTCGAAGGAATTATGAAAGTGCCGCAGTTCCGCCTGTGGGGCTCAGATTGTGTCGAAATTTGAATGCGCAGCTGATTTTCTATACGCCCCCACGGATCGAAAGGATTAGTGGGAAATACTTGAGGAGATCTACATATATATGTACTTGCATGCCACCCAAAGCAGGCATAAATAATAATTAGGTAATAATTAGCATCTGTCAATTAACGCAGAGCCCTCGATATGCGCTCAAGTTTCGCTGTCACACTTTACGGTCATAATTTAATTTAAATGCCCAAAACTGTGAATCGTTTAATTATGTATTCCCACACACACACACATGCACGCACGCTTGGCGGAAAGTGGGTGGAAAACACTTAACAAGGGGTGGCAGGAAGGATGCTTTACGGATTTACTAGGCCAAAATGTTTTTGGGTGAAAAACAAAAGCCAAAAACCCAAAAAGTGAAATCCGAAGCGTCTCGATAATCTTGTTTGGGGGGAAGGAACATTTCGAGAGGGGGTAAAGGAGAAGCTGCGGCCTAGTTACGTAGCGAGTGTGTGTGCGTGTGTGTTCGAGTTGCGTTAATTGAATGCGCAACTGTCGCCCCCAACCCCACCCTTCCCTCCCTCTCTACCCATTTGCGTAAGCCTGTTGAACAATTATAACCGGGATGTCCAAAATGCCAGCCAAGTGCCTTGAAATTGAGTCCGACGACCAACGTGGCGTATGCGTGTTGCTCTATATGCTAATTAAAATGACATGTATGTATATACAGCTGTGTGTGTGTGTGTGTATCTGTGTCGCTTTTTGTCTGTCTGTCTTAAAGCGGTGTGAGTAAGTGTGTGTTTGTGTGCGCTTTGTGCTGTTTGCATTACATAATTATAATTACGCATACGCCATGTTGGCGCGCATTTGATTTGCCCGCTGTTTTTGCACTTGAAAAAATACAGGAGACTTTTTTAAGAAGTTTAGTATATGGGAAATACGTTTTTTAGGTTTTCAAAGAGGTTCTTTCTTTGTAATATAGCAAATGGTTCTTAGATATGGTGAAAATAGTAAATTTAAATAGGTATTCAAAATTTAAGAGTAAATTTGCACTTTATGTGTTCCTTAAATATAGAGAAAATATTTAATTTAAATAGATATTCAAAATTTAAGAGGGAATTTTCACTTTATTTGTACAAAATACCAAAACTATCAATTTAAATACCATATAAATAATATAATTAAAAAAAAATACAAAAATTAGGATTAAAAAAACATTGGATATTTACTTCTTCGAAAGTTTTTATACAAAAATTCCAAATGTAATACCATCACAAATAATATTATAAAGTTAGTCCAAGTTAGAACTAAATTAGCATCAAATAAATCCACTTTTTTTAAGTTTTGTACTAATAATACTGTTAAATTACTAAAAAAATACCAAATACCTAGTTCTTAAAGATAAACACGCTGTTTCTCTGTCTGTACTCTCACCCAGTACACCACGAACTTGTACATTCATTCCCACTGTGTGGTTGTGGCAAATATTTACGATACTGTTGCATTCGTACCACCAGTTTTTCCAGCCCAGAGACTACCAGCTATATTTTTTCCCCCGCCCCTTTGGGATCCCTTAAATAGTTGGCATGGAATATTAAACATTTTGACGCGTTGCGAAAAAAAAAATGCAACGAGCAAATCGAAGCATTAACTGGCGGGGAAATAATTAAACGGCAAACCATATTTGTGCCCATCAGGTGTCCTGTTCTGTGTCGTCCTGCATCCCGCTGTGCATGCAGGATGTGTGTATATAAGGTCGGGGAAAGAAATCCAATTGCTAACCGCAAACATAATTAAAAACTTTGCGCAACCACAATCGATGGCAACGCGATTGCGTACCGATTTCTGGACATTATACAACCCATGCGTGGCAGGGCCGGGAAAGGTGCTGTTGCAGTTGCAATAAAATTGAGCGGAAATGCTCAGGGGCTGCTGCTGCGTCACGCGAACTGCAACCCAGAGACCCCCTCCCCCGAGAGTCGATTCGTACGTGGGCATAAATCCAATTAAATCACAAGTTACGCACTGTGATAAGTCACGTTGTTTATTGTTTCAGTGCCAACACACACGGGGGCATGGACAGAAACAGAAACAGGAGCAGGAGTCGGAGCATCTGCAAGGATGAAACGATGGGGAGGCGGGAGACTCGCACACCGCAATTTATGCACAACCGACAGGCAAACAACGAAACAAACAAACAACTCACGATGCCGCCAGCCAGCCAGCCGCTGCGGTGTGCGAAAAATAAAATAAAAATAAAAAATAATAAAAAGAACAACTCCGGGCTTTGGCACGTTCAAATGAAGCCCCATAAAATTCAGCACAACTAAACGCAGTCCTGGCTGTGGATTTGCGAAGCATATATCAGTATATCAGTGGAGCAGCAGCCGCCACCGCGATGGATAATCCCGACCAGCCACCGATGCACTGGCTCCTCTGAATGCAATAAAAAAAACCTGGAAAATAAATTATTTCGAGTTTGCTAATTCCAAAGGATATTTTTTTAAACTTTGAGAGAGGTGGAAAAAGGAGAAAAATTTAATAAATAACAGTTGTAGTTAGCGATAGGTAAAATATATAATTAAATCTAAGAGTCCTTCATAAGATAATATCAAGCTTTACTAGCAAAAAATCCTATTAAACCTTAAACATTTTAATTCTTTTTTAAGCTCAAAGTATCAAAAAGACATAATTTGCTCACAAAATTCTCTTTAAATAATTAAAAAGGCTTTTTTTAAGAACTTAAATACATATTAGACCCCCTTTAAACCCCCCTCAAGGAGTCAGGAAGCTTAAAAAAAACATTTTTCGTCCAAGGACAGCTTCGATTTTTTCCAAGACTTCCAAATGAATGTCTTTCCCATTTTAAGGCTGCTTGACCAACTCTCAACAACCCCCAAACCTCTCACTCACTCATTATTTACTTTTTTGGTCAAGAAGTTTAAAGGAAGACGACAGCAAGGGGGGACAGCAGAAAAAAGGGCACAAAACCAGGGTGAAATATGAGTTTGAAAAAAAAATTCAAAAAATAAAAGGATACAACAATTTTTGAAGTGCGTTTTCAGGGCACATTGAAGTTCCGTGTGGCTTTCAGCGCTGCAAACAGTGCAAACTTGATTATATTTCTGGTGGGATGTGCTCCGGGGCGTGGTCGGGTCCCAAAAGGTAAGCCGGGGTTCCGGTTTATTGAAGCATCAATTCCCTTTTTTTTGGTGTCTCCCCCCTCTCCTTCTGGTCAGCCAAATTATTTATTAAGTCCCCAAAAAAGGGGCGGCAACGCCTCACTAAAGATTCGACGCAGATTCTTAGTAACCGCAAGAAAAGGGTTTTTCCCACTTTTAATGCGGAAAGTATGGGGGAAAAGCAGCTTTAAGACCAAGTTCTATGGTTTTTTAATGCCGCAGCATTACTTTGTAGCCACCTACACTCGCGCTGCGGCCTGCGGCGACTTGAAAACCCTGCCAAACGGCGCGTTGGAGCGTTAAAATTTGTCACGCGCGCACATGGGGCGTATGTGTAATTTTTGTGCACTCTGCCCGAGGCGCACTTTCCTATTTCCGCATCGATCGATGGGTGTTAGTGTGTGTGTGTGTGTGTGTGTGCCATCTGGCAAATGTATATCGCAAACATTTCTATCAATCATTCAAAGCGATTGATTCGCAATGCAAACGAAGTTGGAGCCGGAGTCGGAGGCGAGCACCTGCAGCTGCATCCAGTTTCCATTTGCCGAAAAATAATGCACATTGCATAGCACACACACACACACTGTTGCAAATTGACAGCCAACAGATTTTTTGCCATTGTGCAAAAATGCTCGTCATGTGCGGGCTAAGCTTTGCCGGAGATACACAGATGCAGATACAAGTTTGCATGTAGATACACAGATACACAGGGCCAGGACAATAAGCAAATAAACAGGATCGAGGAACCAGGACCAGGGGAGGAGCAGCTGCCACATGCTGGTAGCCAGCACAATTTGCTGTTGCAAATTTGTATCTGCTATGAAATGTAAGAATGTAATTGATGTGCCATTTGCGGCAAAGTGGTGATTGAGCCAGGCAGGCGGCGGGATCAGCAGCAGCAGCACCAGCAGCAGCGGTGGCAGCGGCAGTAGCAGGATGCAGGTGACCTTAGCATTTTGCAAGATACAAAAGGCTGGCTGCAGAGAGCAAAAAAAATCGATTTTAAATATATTTAGTGGGAAAAAGGTCAGAGCTTATTACAAATAAAGATTTTTGGATATTTTTAGAAGGGTCAATGAGATTTTTTAAGGTTTATTTGATACCTTGAAACTCCTAGATTGAAGGGGGTTTCAATGCTTAGACAAGGCAGGAGGGAAATGTGGAGAAATCGAAGTTTCTATACTCTTACAGATAAAAATACTTACATTAAATAACACTTCCAAAATAGGTTTTTTATTTTGTTTATTATTCTCTTCGTTTCCAATACCCTTTCTTTTAGTGTAATTTATTTCGATTGCCGCTGATGAATGCATTCCAGCCAAACACAGTATTTTAAGTGAATGAAATGGAAACAAATATTGCAAATTTACACAATATATAGAGAGAGAGGAGGGGCGAGAGCCCGCTGTTGTCTGGTTGTGTGAGGGATTGGCATATCTGTGGCGGAGCTGCGGTTTGTGGCCAACTGTCCATTATGCGGCTGCCAGCAGTCGCGGAATGCACCAAAAACTACCGAACTCTACTCCTCCCTTCTCCCTTATTCAATCAATGATTTATCCATCAGTTTGAAAACGACACTGCAGTCTACCTGCAAAACCAAACTAATCGATGATTATTGACCAATATACCGATCTTGGCTATCCTTCTCTCTCTCCCTTTCTCTTGACCATGTTTAGGCTGGGCAAATACAACTTACTGATTTTATTGCAAATTGATTTTATGTACACCTGCCACGCCCCCACACACATCGAAGGTCCTTCGACTGCTGCCAGCCAGCCAGCCAGCAGTTTAATTCAAACAAATTTTTCATGTTTACATTGTAGGGCGATAGTGGAAACTTTTTAATCAAAGTTAATTGGAAAGTTTTGCTTTGTCATTGCACACACACACACATACACTCAGAGGGGACAGAGACAGATGGCTCTATATAGCCTTCGTCTGGCCAGGACACACACACACACACACACAGAGACACGCAGGGACGTGCATAAAAAGGGCAAAAACTAAAAACTGAAAAGTAAAATGTAGGTTATCCTTCGGCGCACACAAAATGGTTCTCGATTCTCTGTGGGTTACTCCTCACTCCTGTCTCTCTGTCTCCCTTACACCCTCTCTGTCTCTCTCTCACTATATCCATCTCATTCTCTACTATTCCTATATATCTATATCTATCTCTATCTGCTGGTTGTCCCTCCACCCCACCTTTGATGATAAAATGTCATTTTGCTCGTTTACGTGTTCGGTGCCGTGTTCGGCCTTCGCCCCCCCCTCCTTCCTACTACTGGGCTGCTCTTGTGTCCTTTTTAGTCCTTTTTACTGCTGCCAGGGCCAGGGCTGACATTCAACGCTCTTGATTAAATTTTATGCAGTTTAACTATTTCTTTTTCCACCCAGAGGCGGAGAGGGCGACGCGGCTGCAACGCTCTTTTTATTACGTTTGAAGGCTGACGGACAAAACGGACAAGCGGACAGACACTCACGGACAGGGAGCGGCCGACGCATTCAACACTTGAGCGTAGGCGCCCCCCTTCCCTCCACGCCACTGTGTCTTCTCTGTAAGCTTCAGTTTATGCTGCAACCGGAAAATTAATCCTAATGAGTGCTGACACACACACTCACACACATATCCCACAGGAGAAAGAGAGAGAGGGGGAAAAGCCATAGCTGGGAAAAGGGAAAGCCAGGTGGGGGGGAGGAGAAAAACGATGCAGGCAGTTTGTTTGCGCATGTGAAGCGATTTATGCTTTTTATGCTCTTTCTACAGGTGAGAGTATGTGGCAGATCGAAGGGGTTTTAAAGAGCTTTGATAGATTTTTTTTTTTAATTTAAGAAAAATATAATATTTGTATTTTTTAGAGCAGGTAAATAGGGAAGAAAATTAAGAAATAGAATACATAACCTAGGAATTTCTAACTTTTTGGTAAGCTTTTATCGAAACTGTTAAAATTGTTGCATTACAAAACCATATTTTACGGTACTGTATTATTATTTTAATATTTTAATAGCTTTTCAAGAACTTTAATTGAATTATTTTATTAAAGAAGTGCCCCTTTTTAAGTAATTTCCTTAATTTCCCCCTTGATTGTGTCCCTTTCAACTCCTTGGAAAGTGTATTCCTTCATTCGCTTTTCCCCTTTTAATCCTTCCCCCTCTCTGTACGGTTTCTCCACCTCTGTTGCTTCAGGCCAAGTTGGGTTTTTGTTGGCTCTGTTGTTGCACACGTGCGTCACATGTAAAATGCAATTCCCACACACACACACACACACACCGTGACTGTGATTCGGTGTGTGTCTGTGTGAAGGGGATTCTCATATAAAACAACATTTTGTAAGCATTTTATAGGGCCATAGTGTGGCTGAGACACACAGTGAATGGGTGTTGGCTCAACGGGGGGAAGAGCAGCCAGGGGGTGAGTCCCTCCCTGCCTCCCTGCCTTTCTGCTTCCTTTTCAAAAGTGTTAAATGCCGCGTTTTGCATTAACTTGCATTGCTCGCGCTTTTCTTTTGGATCAAAGCCGCCCTTGCAACCTCTTTTAGCCTCTTTTTTTCTACCCCTCTCAGCTTCGTGGTGTCTTTTATGGGTTTTTGCCATTGAATTGCGACTCGAAATAAAATCAGTGTCAATGCGCACAGGCAGGAAATTCATTTTGCACGGCTTTAAATTAAGGTCTAGAGTCGCAGGAAATTAGCTTAGGAAAAGGGAAAGATTTCTTAAAGGATTTTCGATACCAAGACGTTAGTTTGGGAGAGTGGGAACTAGGCCCCGCGCACATTGATGTCGCCAAGTCACGTAAAAGTGTATTTAGCCCCGTGTGTGTGTGTGTGTGTGAGTGTGTGTGTGTAGCGGTGGGTGTCGGTGCCAGTCACCAAGCTCCTCCTCGCAACAATGGGCGCCAAAAGTAAACAAATTAAAATGTATGCACAGGCGGCACACACACTCCCCCCCAGTGGGGTGTCGTCAATTAGGCAAAGAAACACACACTAGCTAACAAAAAAAAAAAAACAAAAAAAACTAAAAAAAAGAAGAGGGACCTCGGAAAAAAGATGATTGCATAGCGCTGGGGAAATCATTTTGCCAGCGATTTTAGCGATTTTCGAGTGCACAAATTCTGTTCCCCTCTCTTCATGTGTGTGTCCTCGATTTTAGCTCACTTGCCAGCCACCCAGCCAGCCAGCCAGCGAGCCATCAACAATTGTGGCAGCCATTTCGACGTTCTGCTCCCTCCTGCCCCCTTCTCTAGCATCGCATATTTGGTTCATGGCAGATTACGTATACGCCCCGTTTTCGGAAATCGTTTGCATTGCCTGGTCTATGGGCGGTCTGGGGGGTGGGGATGCAGCCTCCATTGCGTTCCAGTTTTCAGTTATTTTGGAACGGTTTTTGTGCCCGAGCAATGTTTTGGTAACAAAAGCGAAAGAGAGAGCGAGTAGTAGCGGGTTTTAAACGTTTTTTTTTTTTTTTACTGAGCCCATTACCTGTAGTAGACCCAAGGCTATGCTAACACAGGGGTTAAACCATAAACATGGAATCTTTTCACTGGCTGCATTGTTTTGATAAAGGTAGAAATTAAGTTGTTAAGGCATATTGAGGGGTTTTTTAATAAATATTTATGGAAAATTAAAGATAAATATTTTTAAAGCCCCATTCAACGTGTTTTTTTTACTTTACAAATTTATATACTTATAGTTTGTATACTTTATTTAATTTATATGATTCTTAAAGTAAGTTACACCCTGAATTTTGAGGTGTATCTACATTTTTAACCCTAAAAATAATAAATTTGAATATTAATGACTATTTTAAATATTTTTTTCATTTTTTTTAAGTTCAATATTGATTAAGTTAAGCTTCCTTAAAGATTTTGCTCTGAAGAAATGTACCAGCAATTAAAATATTATTATTCTTAAATACTTCCAGCATACCTTGGGGCTACCTTAGGTCCCTGCTGGCATACAAACTTGATTGTTATTTCGTTGCTTTTGTTGTTTATGTTTCCCTGTACCCCTTTTTGCGCATGTTTGACATCAATATAACTTTATTCGTACGCCCAAAAACCCCTTCCCCCTCCCACTGACCGCTTTCCACCTCTCAATTCACTTGTTCCAAATATGCAAGAGTTGCATTTTTTGTGCCATAGGTTTGTTTTTGCCTTTGTTCTGCTTTTGTTTGCCCATTTTGTGCTTTGCTGAAATTGTCATTTGTGTGTAACTGCACACACATATGGTAATGCATGCTGTTGAGGGTTTTCAACACACACGTTTCCACACGGCAAAGATTTGTCTCACCTCACAGTTCCCCCCATTTAAAGCCGCCCAAAGTTTTAATTATTTATACTGTTTGAAGTGAAGTGTGCCAAAAAGAAAAAGCACACACACAATAATCAAACAAATTTACTTTTATCTGTCACGCCCCATACCCCCGGTTTTCTCCCAGTGCCGCGCCCTGCCTGCCTCGTGACATTTGCAAATAAATAGGCAACTGTAACAACAATAACGAACGGAAAATACATATATAAATAAAAGCGTAAAAATGGGAGCAACAAACACAGTAACAACTTTTCACATGCGCGCAATTTATGGTTGAAAATTAAATTGCATTGCCGGGGAGAGAGTGTGTGCGGGTTGTGTGTGTGTGTGTGTGTGTTTGCATTTGCAGTTTAATTTAAATATTTTACACCCACACACACAAACAGGGCCTTAAATTTCGAGTCTTTAAAGTTTGCCAGTGGCTTTCTTCGGAGTCTCTGCCTTCCCTTCGACAATATTTAAAATATGAAGACCATTAGCTAAATATTGGCTTTGGCACGCTCACGCACACGCACAAAGAACACCAACAGACGGGCGTAAGAACATCCCCGGGAAGCAGTCAATAATATTAACTCGAAATTGGGAACGGGACAGCCGGGAGCAGGAGCAGCAGAAGGAGCAGGAGCCGGGACTGCCTGCCGTGGAACTGGAGTCTGCCCCGTGCTGTGCATACTTATTTGGAGCTCAAGGCGGGGGTGTGAGTGCATAAAATAAAAATAAATGTTAACAATGGCAGAAAGGCGCTCGGACTGGATTGTTGGCTTGGTCCTCGGAGAGAGAGAGAAAGAGACTTGGCGGCGGTGTCAGGCTCACGCGGCGCAGCACGGAATGCCGGCAACAGTGGCGTGGGCATGGCCGCCGCGAAAAGGATAAAAACACCTTGAGAATTCCAGGAATTTAAACGAATTTCTTTAAAGCCTTTACTAAGAAGCTTAAATCCTTAAAATGTGTACTTTAATTGCTAATTCTCTTGGTTTTTGGGCTCAGTTTAAAACAAATTATATTTCAGACATCCTTTATTATTTTTTTTTTGTACTTTCCTCAATGAAATTTTCCGCCTACGCCTTTGCTTTCTTAGGGGGAGGTATTTCCCTTCTTGCGAGGGAATGAGGGCGGCAATTTGTTGTTGCCTTTGCCTGTACTTATGCTAAGTAAAGCGATGATGTAAAAGACAATAACAGGGAACTGAGGGGAAGCAAAAGCCGCGAAGACCACAAATTCAGCCTCCGACGGGCTCTCTCTCTCTTCCTCTCTGTGTTGGGTTCGGTTTGGCATTTCATAAAGTGCGTAACAATTTGTTTACATATACTTTTCTGGGTGTGTGTGTGGGTGTGTATATTTATTCGTGTATTTATATTTTATGTAAACTATGGGGTTCAAAGAAATAGGTGTCTTTTGAATGGGCTTGGCGGGATTAAAGGGGATTTAGAGAGTGATATTAGAAGAGAAAAAATTATGGAAGTCTTTTCGCTGAGCGATTTTCTAAAATATATCTAAAATTCATATGCAAGAGAATGTCCGCATTAAGTTAAATCCTACGGACTAAAGGTTGCCGCTGGATAGGATTAAAAATAAGAAGAGATGAGAGGAATCGAAAGAAACTATCAATTTGCGCTCTCAATGGAAATGTCAGAAAATATTTTTGATCTCTTAAAATCGCTTTCTTTTTGGAAAAATCTTTCGCACATGTACAAATGATGTTTGCCTTTTATCTCTCTCTCTCTCCCAAACTCACTCTTTCACGCTTCCACTGAGTAGGGAACGAGAGAGTTTTTATTATGCTGCACTCTGTGAGAGCATTAAATACTTGCTCTCTGATAACAATTCAGCAGAATTACAAGATTATCCATCATATGCGCTTTACTCTGAGAGAGACAGCTCTTGTATTTTTCATCCTGTTTATTTTTGATGTTAACTTATACAGAATGAATATTAAATATTACATTTACTATTACATTTCATGATTTTATAATAAATTAATATTAATTCAATCAAACTTCCTTCCTATTATTTTGACCCCATTTGTACTATATCCTTATTTATGCAAATTTATATGTATATTTGGCATACACTTTTGCGGTTCATCCGTTTTGATATTGTTGCCATTTATGTTTTAATACTTTGTTGTCTGGTGCGAGGGCGAGGGCGAGGGCAATTTGTTGCTGCCTTTCGGCCGCAGATAACTCTCTGCCGCCCGGATACACACTTCCCTCCCCCCAACCCCAAAAAAAAATTGCGGTGGTGGTCCTTTTACTAGCTCCTGACACTCGCTGAAAGCTTGGTTCCTGCTCTATCCCCGCAGACTCCTCCTGCCTCCTTTTGGCTTGGCCTGACCACAGAGACGCAGTCGCTCCTCCACAATGTCATTAGGCAGCTGTGCGAAAGTTTTTGCTCACCTGTGCGACCGCATCGGGGCCAACTGAGATTAAAGGGGGGCAAAGAGGAGCGAAGGGAGCGAGGAAGGCAGGGCCGGGCCGGAAGAGGAAGCTGGAACAGAAGTGGAAGCAAGTTTGGTCGCTCAGCCGGCAGGCTTTAAAATTAAATAAACTAACACACATACTTCCTTACAGACATTTATACGTTCTATATATATATATATATAGCACAGACACAAGGACCTCCACGGAAATGTAATAACACATACACACTCACACAGGACACACAGCAGACTCGCTCGCACACATATATATTTTAATGCAAATTGAGCAGAATTAATTTAGTGCTGTCTGTGTTTATCTCTGGTGCGCTTAATATCAAGCCGTCGTCGGTCTCTGTTCGCTTTCTCTCTCTTTCGCTACCCATCTCTTTCTCACTCCACCGGGAGTCCTCCTGCTCTCTCCTCCTGGCTGCTGGGGCATATGTTAAACGCTTGCCAGTCGTCGTCGTCGTCCTCGTCCTCGTCCCTGGGCTTTATTTTATTAAAAAGTGGGCAGCAGCCGCCCTCCTCTTTCGTTTTCTTGGAAGCAGCTTGCGGCTGTCTGTCATTGCCCTATTCCTGTCTCTCCCCCCCTTACAACCTTTCTCTTTCTCTATATACCTGTCTCTTTCTTTTTCTCTTGTGTTCGGTTGCAAAAATATGTTGCCTACTTTCTGGCATCACTCATACATTTACTGCGGTGAACACACACAGAAAGCGGCAGACAATTTGACAATTTTGGTTTAGGACACTGTAAAAAATAAATAATTAAGAAAAAGAGAAAACAAAATTTTAATTTTAAATATTTTGTTTAGTAAGTAAAGCATTTATTATTCTTAAGCAATAATAAAGCTATTGTCATTTTAATTGGTATAAGTAGTACTTGGCTTAAATAATTGTATTTTTATAAATACAATAACATTTTTATAAATTCAATTAAATAATTGCTTTTTTATACCATTAAATACAAAAAAAGAAATAAAAGAGTTGTAAATATTTTGACCCATTTTGAATATTTTTAAAACTAAGAAGAGAAAAACAAAAATATATAATATAAATAATGATTAAATACTGACATTTTATAAACTTTTATTTATTTTATATTTCAAAAATATTAAGTAGCCAATAAGGTCGAAAAAAAGCTGTGAAGATTCAAATCAATTAAAATGCTGCCTAAAATTATGCAATGAGGGTGTTAATTCACTTTTATTTTTACAAATACCATTTAATTTGAAAGTTTTTTAAACATTTTTAATCAATTTTAATTTCGAATCGGCTTAAAAATGTACTTTCAATCATTTATATTGTAAAAGAGTATTTAAAAATCAATATTAATATCCTATAACGTTTTTAAAAAGTTCACCAACATTTTTTTTTTATAGAAAAAATTTGTGTCGCCCTAATCCTTACTTTATTAAATAATTTTAAGTCACTTTCCCCTTGCTATTTTTGCAGTGTATTTTCGTATGTAAAAATGCCTTTCTTTTCCGTCAGACTCAATGCCAGGACCCACTCCCTCCACCCCCTTTTGTGGTTAATACGCACCGCCTTTGTTCGGTGGCTTTACGGTGGCCTCCGCCTCGCATTAGGCACGCATCATTTGCGCGTTTGTAATCAGGCGAAAGTGTTTCGACTTTCAACGCTCTACTTCTTGTCCTTGGTCCTTTTTGTCTCAATTGTTAGTCAAATACACATACACACACACATAGTATAAGGCGTACATTTCTAGTTTAAAGTAAAAGTTTTTCAATTTCAAGTTTTATGGGCGACAAGTTAGCCAGCGAGAAAAGTGCGAGGTGGGAATTTCGCCTTATTTCGTTTTATTTCCCTGGCCCTACGTGCTCACAATTCCTGATGCAGCCCCAGGTCAGGCCAGCCGAGCACTTTAAGACAACCTTTTCCTGGGAGCCTGGAAGCCACACACACACACACACAGAACAACAGGTGTCCTTCGTGGCCAACACTTGGGTTCCGCTCAGCTTGGCCCGTGGACTCGGACGCTGATTTCAGTTGGCCTCGTTTAATTTTACGCTTCAGCTGTTGACCAAAATCGCAGCAGCAGACAATTAAATTCCATTAGAGAGACAGAGAGACAGAGAGAGAGAGAAGAATTCGCGGCTCATTCGTAGAATTTTCCTCTATTTTCCCTTAGTTTTTCCCAGGAAATTTGCAACAAATTCACACCTTATTCCTGGTCATTTCCATTTTCTTCTTTTCCTTTTTTTTGTTAGCCTTTTCCCTTGGCTGAAAGATGAAACTAAAGTTGCTATATAAATATGCAAGTTCTGATTTCATGTGAGAACAATAAGGGAGCAGGAAGGGAGAGGAGGAAACAGTATATAGTATTTTATGCATTGTTCCTGCTTTCCTTGCTCTTTTTGGATTCCTGCCTCGGCATAAGTTTGCTTCCAAAAACTTCCCCCTAGCAGGAGGAAAATGCCGAAGCTAGAGCTGAATTTTATGAAAATAGCTGAAATAATTTTCCATTAAATTCTTGCGCATGAAATTATCGCATTAAAACGAAACAAAAGCCGCTTTTTTCGAAAGGGAACAGGGGAACCCCTTGCTCGTCCACGTCCATTGTTTGCTTAAATTTTGTACAGTTCCTTCAGTTCCTGCTCCTGGTCCTCCTCTTGCTACTGCCAGCACTCTTCTGTTATTTGCTTGGTGTTTTACTGTTTGCATTCATCTTCATTATTTGTTTGCACTGCCCCCCCGAAGTGGGCGTGGCAGGAGACTCTCTCTGGCTGGGAAAGAAAGTTGCCCGGCTGCGTCTACCGTTGAGCACTTGGCAGCGAAAGTTTTTGACACAGTTGATTTGCATTTGAAATCCTTGCTGAGGCTGGAGCTGCTCCAGGCTCCCGGCTCCTCCACCCCTTTTTTGGCTCCTTCTTCCCCCCACCCACTGGCAATCCCAATCTCAACTCCATTGCCGCCGCCACCCACACACAATGATTTATGGATTTTCATCATATTCTGTTGATTCAGGGAATATTTATGATTCCAACCAGTACTTCTCCGCGTCTGGCGTCCTTGGGAAAGCTTCTCGTTCGCTCATGGTATTCATATTTTTCGGCAGCATTTTTGTTATAAATTTTTCAAAAAATGAAAAAGAAGGAAAAATTGTACTTTGCAGGACAACAAATACAAAACACAAAACGAAACAAAAGCAGAGGGAAAACGGAAAACAGAAAGCAGAAACAAAAGCACAGCGACCAAAAATGCTGAATATGCGCAAATTGAATTTGATTTTTAAGCACTGATTGCTTTTATTGTTTTGCTCCGGTCCCGGGTTATGGCGGAATTTTAAATAAAATATTCTAAAAAAGATAAAGCCCAGAGAGGCGGCGGGATGGGGTTCTTTCCGGCAAATATGAGTTTCGAAGGGCTGCAAAAAAATAATAAAAAACCCCCCCGACATCTATATTAATTTATTGATATTAAGCTTTTTGTGTTGAATGAGAGAATTTGCATTTTTTTGCAGCTACAGGAAACTGGAAAATAGTTTTTTGCTGCAACAGCAACAATTAGCTGAACATTTTCAAGCTCAAAATTGATTTTTCATCGTCAGAAAAAAAAACACATTAGCCGTGGAATGTGAGCAAATAAATACTTAATAACCCGCCGTGCAACATTAGCATGCGAATAAAATGAAATTACAGTCTTTAAAATAAATGTATGCGAATATTTTTTTGCAGCCAGAAAATGACGGAAAGTATTCAACTAAATGCGAAATAAATTTGCCAAAAGACAAAGCCAACGAGGGGTTTGGGGAATGTCAATTCCCTGAGCGTTGGAATGTGCCGCCTTCGCCGCCATTGCCGCCGCCGCCAGGAGACGTGGAAAATCAATTTCGGCTACAAGTTTTCAATAAAGTGAAAATAATGTCGCCTCTCGCTCTCTCTCTCTCTCTCTTTGCCATTATCCCCGGGAGATAAGGGGAGAGGCATATCGGAGATATAGCGGAGCAGAGAGTGTCAAACAATGAGGGTCGTTAGAGGCGGCAAATCGAAGAAGGAGCAGGAGCTGGGGAAGGAGCTGGGGCAGGAGCAGCCTCCGAAGTCAAGTGCACAAAGCGTCAAATGAAAAGGAAACCCCCAGGAGCGGGGGATTCCTGGAGACCAGGGACTGCCGGGGATAAGTCTAGTGATGCGTAAAGCAACGCACTGTCAAAAAATACCCAACCCCCTCCCCCCCGGAAAAGTATCTGCAAATCCCGACTCCATCTCCGTCTCCGATGGCTGCCGGTGTTTATTTATGTGCGTTGTGCCCTGTGATAAATCACTGACATTGATGCCCGCAGACAGTGGAGCGGCGGAAAAGGTTCTCTTTTCCGAGTTTCCCATTCCTTTAACCCATTTTGGGCCCACACCTAGGACTTCTGTGCTTATCTAAGCGTTTTCAGCTTACTTTTTGGCATATTATTGAAAATAAAGACTACTTTTCAAGGGATACTGTTTAGTTTAAAGATAAAAATTGAACTCAAACTATTATAAAAATGTAAAAAATTAAGTTTCGAAGCTCTTATCATTCTCAACATAGACTAGAAGGCTTTTCAAGAGTGCGGGAAACCTTTGACAAGAAGAAAACCTTCTCCCTGGAAACCTTAATTTACATTACCTCCAATTAAGTACCTATAGGTACTTGTCCAATTTGATATGACTTATGTTAAACTTTGACACAATATCTTTAAGATAAACGGGCCTTTATAAAAAAAGAAGAGAAACCGAAAATATTATTATTAACCTAAGCTAAAAGCATCCATAGATCACCTAAAGAATCATACAAAAATATTCCGTAAATCATTTTTTAAATTTTATTAAAAATTTCCTTAAAACCTCATTATATATTTTTCTTTTCTGGGTAATATATATATTTATTTAACTTATTTTCTTAATTTTCATGTATTTCTAATATAAATAATGTATTTCCTTAAAACCAGTTTACAACTTTAGGTTTTTCTTTAAAGTAAAACAAGTTTTCTCGAAACCCTGGCCTTTAAACCACAGATTAGGTCGATTTACGCTAAAAGTACCCCATTAGGGGAAGCCGATCAAAAGGCTGTTACGTAAACATATCCTTCCCTGTGCCGAAAATGGGTTAAACCCAACCTCCCACTGGTGCCGCCTCACCTCAACTCGTCTTATTTACTTTTTTTTTGGGGGGGAATGACAAACTTTAAAGGACTCGAAATAGGCAAAAGGCAAAGCCTAACAAGTGCCAACCCTCTCTCAGCAGCAACCCCTCATCCCTTCGGCCTCCAAGGGTGTATAATAAGTTTATCAGAAGTCAAACAGGCGTCGCAGGAGGACAGGAGGACAGTCCTTGTGGTCCTCGATGGCGCCGCCTCGCAGGAAATAAAGCGCCGCTCAATCACGGGCGCACGCCGGAAATCGGAAGTTAGCAGGCTCACGATATCGAAGGGGAAGCAAAAAAACACCAACCCACCCCCCCCGTAACCGAAACCGAAACCGAAACAGGAACTGTGTAGCTGAAGCTGAAGCTGAAACTGAGACACAAACTCGGCGTTGGAAAAGTTGGAAAACTGGTTTGGCAGCGCCAGATAAAATGTTGTTGATTGCCACGCAGTTGAGCGTTAATAATTATTATTTTTGTGCCATCAAGCAGGGGCTACAACTCTCTCTATATATATTATATATATATATACTGAATATATATAGAATCTACCATCAAGACCTGATTTTTGATGGCTTACAATTTGTGGCAGATTTATTTGTGCATTAACCTCGAATTTGCACTGCGTCCATTTCGATTTCTCTGGAAATTCTTGGGTTTTCTCTTCACGTTGCCGCAGTGATTATCGAAGGACCTTCCCCCAAAGTGTGTGTGTGTGTCAATAAATTCCTTCTAGGATACAGCAGCAGCTGCTTGTCCCAAACTTATTGATGCTGGTCATGTCCTCAGCTTAGTAATGGCAGCCCACAGCTGTGGCATCGGCATTGATTTTTCTCTCGAGGGGTCTCTCGGTCGCACTTTTATGGCTTTTCATTTATGAAATTCTTTTGACAGCCACTTTTTCAACGAGTCCTGGCTTAATTATAAGAATTTCCACCATTAAAGCCCGTCTCCGAGGGGCCCAAATCGAAGGCAATAAAATATATATGTGCGACGAGTATATATTTATAACAGAAAAGACCTTTTTTTGTATCGGTTTTGTGTTGGTTTTGTACTTGTTTTTAATGCCTGTAACCCTCGTCAGTCACTCACTGCCGCTTTTAAGCTTCTCTCATAGCTGAGAGAGAGAGGGTCTTCTTGGAAAATTATAAATATATAAATAGCTGCTAAGCAGCAAAAATAACTGACATTGTTCAAGGAATTTATTGAAAAAAAACTTGAGTTAAATTTAGCAAATGAATTTGATTTCGCTAGAAGCTAAAAGAACAAGATAAAGGCAGTTTGAACTCACTTTGATTTATGCAACCTCAGCCGCAGCCTCAGCCAGGCCTCGCCGCCACCGTGCCACCAGGGTTCCATTTCCTTGGCAGAGTTTCCTTAACAGGACCTGGGACTCAAACACGACTTGCAACTCGGGCGTACGAACTTATACTCTGTTTTAATTTGAATATTGTATGTTGTTGCTGGTTTTGTTCAATGCATTCTGCAGATTTTCATGCATTTTATGTGATTTTATTTGCTTTTGTTTTGTGTGCCTTTTATCCTTGGAAGAGCCAGCTGCAAAAATAATACATATATATTTATAGTTAGTTGGAAGCGAGTGTACATCTTTAATTATGATAAATATATATATATATGGCTATAATAAATTTCCCGGCACATAAAACCGTTCAATTTATATCGATGACAGCCGGCTATTTGGCGTTTTAAGTCCAATTACAAATACAGGAAGTGTGTTTGTGTGTGTGGATAATAATTCCCATTTTTGTTGTTTTTCCCTAATTAATTTCCAGTTTGTGCGGCGACTAAAACGTGATTATTTGATCTACATTCGTCGATAATTACGGATTATTGAAAGTTTTGTGTTGAATTAATATTGAAATAATTTTACCGGTCGGCCATAAATAATTACCAAAAAAAAAAGAAAAAGTAAAAATCAACATCAAAAATAAATGAACATTGTCCCGATCTATCGGCTTTAACGGAAATGGAGGTTTTGGTGGCCAAAACCCCAATCCGTGCCCCGCGATTGTTGTCTAGAAATTAGGTTAATTAGTGGTCAGTCGTTGATTGTGCCACCTGTGTGTGTATGTCCCTTGATTGCTTGTCGTTTTGCTATTATTATTATTATTATTATTTTTCCCCTTTTATAATATCAGTCTCTGAGCTCTGCTCTCCTTTCTCTTACAATGCACAATTGCGGCATATCTTTCCCGTTCTCTGTGTGTGCGTCTGGCAGTAATGAACTTTTATGCATTGTCATTAACTTTTATTGTATATATCTGCCATTCATCCAAACATATACACACATATACATAGAGTGTCGCGTTGCTGCTGGCATTATAATAAATTTAAATCATTTGTTGCATTTATTTTAATTATGCGCAATTTAAAATGCATTATGCAGCCGGTGTGTGTGTGGACGGGGAGGGCTTTAAAGGTCTACTAGGCGCGTTTAGGGCAGGCGTAATTTAATTTCGTTGACGTAAATTCAATTATTTGCATTTTTCAACCCCCTCGAACACACGCAAAATGTTTTGTCAAAATGCCTCACGCAGTATCACCGAGTCCCACCCGGCGTATACGTGCTTTCATTAAATTTTTATTTATTCGCCCGCTCATATTTCCACGCGGCGAATGTGTCGTCTGGCTGGCCGACAAATTCTTCTGGTGTAATTTCATTACTTCAATGTTTTACTTTGCTGAATTATAAATGAGGCCCAGCTCCAGCTCCTGCTGCTCCTGCTTCGGTGACGCAGCAAGCTCTCTCTGTTCGTTTATAGCTAGTCATGTGATGTGGTGGCTTCCTCCAGGACCCCGAAGCAGATGTTTCTGGTTGTAAAATTTTTCAAGGGAGTTCCCCCTGTGACTTTTTGAGGGGGGGGGCGTTGGTGTCAAAGTTCGCCTCCAAAACGGCTTCAATGAGCCAAGTATACATAGTGTATATATCCCTCTTCACCGCCCCCACCCGCTTTATTAATATTTGATAATGTGTGGCTGTCAGTTAGCCGTCCAATTGAGTGATTTCCATGTCTCTACCGCCCGCGCGCCCACCGTTGCCAGCTATTCTATTAACGTTTTCGTTCGTTTTTTTTCTCCTTTTTCCTCTTGTAATTTTTCACGGCACAGTTGCACTGGTTCCCACAATGCAACCGGGGTTTTCCCCCCCTGAAGTGCCAGCCATTGACACATGACCCATTGGTGGAGCACCCCTCTCGTCCACACCGTTTGACGGTTCGTCGTCTGGCCCTGTGACAGTTTGACATCTGGTGTTGTATTGTCATTGTTGTTGTTGTTGTTGTTCTTGCTGGTTCTGGCTGACATTTGGACAAAATGCTGAGCAGTCAGGCATGAGGGGGGAGGAGGAGGAGGAGGAGACCATTGAAATTGAATATTATTAGCTCATTTCAGTGTAATTGCTTTGGCTTTAAGTATGCTAAAGGTAGGGAGAGAGGCAAGGGGTATTGGTAATGGAACTGGCAGTGAAATTACACATATCACACATACGCCGCGTGGGCGTTGCCCTTCGATTCACTATCATTCGGTGACCATTAGATCCTGTTTGGGTTACAATTTGGGAAAACCAAGTAAGGAAGCTAAAGTGGGTTTGTCAGGTTTGTTTATTGTCCTTAAAACTTCCTTGTTTGAATTCCTATTATGTACAAAAAAGTGTATGATCAGGGATTAGGAATAGTAAGAAAACCTAGTAAGAAAGTTAGTAAAAGTAAGGACTACGCTTCTTATAGAAAGCAGGATAATTCTATATCTCTAATTTCCGTGTCCTTCAAGATCTTGGTGTTGAAAACTCACAAATAAACAGAATGACGAACCTCTTTTTGATTGTTTTTTAAGCGGGAAGACAGTAGTGCCTTCTTGAGAGCATCCCTAGACCAACGGTGCGTATACGCAATCTGAGAGGAAGCTGCCAGCAGCTGGCAGGACACTGATTAGACAAAGTTGGCCCAGCAAATTAAGGGCCACACACACACAGAGAAAAGACGACAATCACGGACTGCAAACTGCAGACTGCAGCAAGGAGCAGCAGCAGCAGCAGCAGCAGCAGCTGGCGCACAGAATCACCGCCTGCCACAATGGCCAGGAGTCGCCCCCCGTCGGCAAAGTTTCCGGGTAGCAAACAAAGATGGTCAAAAGAAAAAGGATGCCAAGGTGGGAGGGAAAGCAGGAAAGGGCAAGAGCAAGGACTTCAAATTTGTGGCGGCGGCCGGGAAAACTTTGCGACAAACAGCAACAAATGCTGGTAACCGCTTGCGCTTAACACTTTCCGCCCTGCCGCCGCTTTCGAAAGCAGTTTTAATATATTTTTAATAACTCAGAGATGGCCCAAGGAGTGGGTGGCGGCAGCATTGAATTTAATTAGAAAGTTCAGATTCTACTCCAGGTTTCCCTGTGACCTGCATTTTTGAAGCTCTTTCTCAGGTTTGTATTTTTCCCTCAAACTAAAGTGAGTCTCTGTGAAATTTTTGCTACCAAAACCAACCGAAATAAGTTGGCCAAAATAACATTTATCAATGTCGTTGCGCTCCCCTTTTTCCTTTTCCCAGCATTTGTCTCTCCGGCTACGAATTGAAGTGCATCAAATAAGTTGTGTGTGCATGCGAGTTGTAAATTTGTTTGTCTGGGCGGAAAATGGAAAACTACACAAACACACACAAGAGACACACAAAACACACACACCCTGTCAAAGTATTTTATCAATAATTCAAAGTTGCCTCAAACAACTTTCTGGCCGCATTTAGACAGAGATTTTCGGGAAATCCTAAATATTAGCTTCTCTAGGTTTTTGGAACAGCGATTTTCCAGAGCCCCTAAAATGCCTGGCTTTCAGCTTTACTGCTTTTGTGTTGTTACTTGATTAACGAAATTTTTCAATAGAATTTTAAAGGGATCGTTGTTAGGTTCATTTTTTGTAAATAAAAAAAAAGGAAAAAAATATCAAAAAAATATATAAATAAAACTAAAAATATATGCAAAGCCTTATTCGCTAAATTTGTTCAGGATTTATGAGTTGATCTATTGGATTATTAAATATAAATAAAATAACAAATAAAATGCGACTCAATTTCGGAAAAAGTTGCGATTTCGACACATTAAATTGTATGATTAACATTATAGCAAAAATAGTTATAGTTGTAATTTAAAGACTTTATTTAGAGGGGAAATAAAACTAGTTTTTATTTATTTTTAAGCTGATAAAGCAGCTAAATAAAAATCTAAAAGTTTAATATAAGTTAAATGACATGTCAAATTTTTGTATGCATAATTTTTAACACCTTTTTAACTGACTTCAAATGATCAGCAAATTTCCATGGCTTTCTGTACATATATAAATATTTTCAGCTTAAATAGAAATCACAAAGGTTTTTAAATCGCTTCAAATGCAGTCGAAAAGTATGCTACAACATTTTAAATATTGAGTAAAGTTGCCAAAATATATCATTGCCCACTTTTTGGTTACATTTTAAATGGATTTCAGATCTCTAATTATAAATTATCGCTAAGGTTATTCTAGTTTTACACTTCTTAAAACATTTTCATTAAAAGAATACCCTTAAATTAACAAAATATCCTTTTTGTACTTAAAAAACTTGTGATTTCTGTATTGTTTTTCACAAAATCTCAAAATCCATAGCATAAACTTGGTGTGAAAGTCTGCTTGTTTCAGTGTCTCTGTGTCGCGGCAATTTGTTCGCTGTCACTTTGCACGCGGCTGCGACATAAATTTCGCTTTTGCCGACCCAATTTTCGGAGGCGGCATCGGCGGCTGCTGGTGTGGCATGCCTGCTGCTGCTGCTGCTGCACAACCCGAGAAGCGTTGTCAAAACTTTGCAGTTGGCTTTTATTTACATAGGGAAAGGGTGCTGAGGGCGCTGGGGGTAACTAACCAAAAAAATGAAAACAAAAATAGACCATAAATAAAAACCACAAGCAGCAGCGGCAGCAGCAGTAGCGGCGGCAACACACAGAAAATAATGGAAAAAGTTAGTTTTGCATAACGCGCAGATCCCGAGCACACTTGAAAGTCTCCACAGTGGTCAGGGCGGGGGGGTCTGGGTTAGTTTCGGGGGCGTGTGTGAACCTAGAACAACAGCTGCTGCTGCTCCTGCCCCCCAAAAAAGCAAATTCAGCCAGCAGAAAGGACCCATAGCAGGAGTTTTGCATATTTACTGCAGCTGCAGACAAAGTTGCACTTTTACTACCAACTTGCAGCAACTAGGAATGAGCTGACGATGCTCTCTTCCGTCGTCCCATCGATACGAGCGAACACCATAAACTGGTCCAAAATCGAAAGTTGCACATTGAACTTGCTGCCTGCCTGCCTGGCAGCCTGCCTGTAATTTTGTATTTACCACATTTCTGAGGTATTTTCCAGCACAAATTGAAATCGAAGAAAAGGAGCGCTGCATTGGGAGTACATAACTGTGGCACTTTAATTCAGAAATTATGCTACTAATTGAGCCATATTAGCTTTGGGAGAATTCAAGAGAAGTTTGCTGCAAATGGGTTTTATAATTGGGACCATAAAGCAAGGAGCTTATTTGGGAACTTCAGATTGGGTATATAATCATTCTATATACATTATATTTTCTACTACTTAGTTTATACCTTTTTTAGGCTTTATTACAAAAAACAACAAAAGGTTTTATTAAAAAGTTTAATGCCATTGTTTAATCTAAGAATTATCATTTTCAGACCTTGAGAGCTTGAAAATATTTATTATATAGTTACATTATATTATTTTCGTTGTTGTTAATTATTTTTTTAGTTTTCTTTCAGATCTATCAAAAAAGGAAACACAGTAAGTTTATTATCCAGAATTTCGCTTTATTTGGAGACTTTCGGTGAGTTTAAACAAAGAATTTTTATCACTTTATTTATTACAATTTAATTGCTAAGCATTTTCTAAAAAGAAAACCATGTTTTAACTAATCCCTCACAGTAATTGATGAGGCTTCTAAATTCCAGCGACCATTTCCCCTGCAAATTTATTCAAATCTTCCGCAAAATCTCTCCCTTGTTTAATTATTGCCCCAGCGAATTACATGAAAATAATTTATTTATGGGATTTGCTGTCACAAAACAAAACAAAAAAACGGTATGGGTAAAACTTTTCTAAGCAAAAACTTTGCACTTTTCAGGGAGAGCAGAGTCCTGCTGCTAATTGAATTCCTACACATTCCGCACAATAATTCGACTTATTCACTTCACTTTATTCATTTGCCAGGAAACTAATTTGCATGTCGCCAGTGTCCGCTTACTCACTCCTCACTCATTCATTCATTCATTCATTCATTTACTCACATATATTCGCTTGAATCTCGGAGACTTTGCCCAACTTTCTGGGGGTTATTCTGGGATTATTTTGGGCAAAAGCGAAGGAAGATTACACAGGAATTTGGACTCATTATTGGCACTTGCGGAGCACACAAATTTAATTTAAGTTTTTCTACACCGAAAAAATGCTTTTTAAAGTCATTTCAAAATCAGGAAATATTTAAATAATATTTCCACCTCGTTTCGGTTCAGTTTTAAGTGACTTAAATATGCCTTTTAATTTCCTGTTTTGTGTTGTGAATTTTGTGTTGAAAAAAAAAATAATAGAATACCACAAGGAAATAAATTTAAATACAAGCTGAATGAGAAGGAATTTAAATAAGGAAAGCGGTAAGTTTTGTTTATGGAATATATCAATAAGTTAATGGTAATTTTTTAATATAATTATTTTCAGAGAACATAAAAAAGGATGTGTATTCATTTTTTAATGCTAATTTTTAATTGGTTCTTTTTCAGAGAAATTTAGTAAGCTAAAGCGGTGAGTTTTGTTTTACAAATTTATATATTTATAAATAAATTGTTGCTAATTTTTTAAAAGAATTTTTTCAGAGAAAATTTAAAGGGTATGATGTATTATTTTTTTTAAGGTTTTTTACTGAAAAATAAACGAAATGAAGCATTTTTCTTTATTAAACCAATATATAAACCGAAATTAAACTCCTATACTAATTTTTAAGGAACTTCCTCTCTCTTCATACCAAAAAATTCGTAACATTCCATCTTTTTTATTCACTTTCCCCTTAAGTCTGAGCCAGTTAAAGTCGACTTAAATTTAACTGGCATTAAACGTACTTAATTCTTTTCTTTCTCTGTCGAATTAAAAATTAAATAAATACCACCGAGAGGCTGGGGGCTTAAACCAAAAAAGTTATGTCTACAATCTGCTTGCTGGCTTGCCTTTCTTTTCGAGGCCCAGCTGACTGTGTGACTCCGAAGGATACAGCTTCAGCTACAGCTACAGCTACAGCTGCTGCGGGTTCAGATACAGATACAAAGACACAGATACAGATACAGGCAGGAAGCGGCTGCTGCTGCGGCGGCGGCTACACGGATTGCCACTTAAAAATTCAAAAGTTTTGCGGCTGCCGCATATGGCAGATCCGGTCCGAAAAAGGGAACTGAGTGGCGGGAAGCCTAGGAAAACAATAACAAAATCCGCGCACTGCCTGTAACCTTAACCCCATATATACCGATTTTGGATTTCTGGCACTCACATTCACAGACGACGAAATCTAATTTCAATTGTGGGAACCATTTGCATGGCAAATTCCGTAAACTGGCACACGCACCACTTGAAGCGTGATGGAAATATTTGCGGTGGAGTCAAAATTCAAGTTGCAAAACGTGGAAAAACCAGGTGGCCAGAGAGTTTTCCCTGCTAAAATTGCACAAACACAAACACATGAATAAATAATTGATGGTGCAGAGGAAAGGAGAGTGCATTTAATGCACAAATTCCATTATGTCTGCCCAAATTGACTATTAAAAGATTTCACAAAGAAAATAATAGGGTTTTTTTGTTGCCTTGATAATTGACTCGTCAAAATGTTTAATGGCTTTAAAACTGATTTTTTGGGTTTGAAGTGGTTTTGTTTGGTTAAAATGGGTTACTTATGTAATTGTAAGAATAAATAATAGCCTAAATTGTTTGTAGATAAATTATGTTTAAGCTTTAGAAGCTAACACAAATCTGGGAGATTTTTAAGGTTTTTAGAGAAAGAAATTCGGAATCAAACTAATAGAAGAAAGAGTGCTTAAATAATACTATGACAACCTAATGATTTCTTTCTATATTTAATTTTTTTATATTTATGACACAGGAAATTAGGTTTTACATTTAAATTAGAACACTTTGGGAGATGTTTATGGTTTTTAGAGGAAACAAATTGAAAAACAAACCAATGAAATGCAAACAATCCTTTTAAAAAATAATTTAAACTTTTCTATTTTCTCTTATTACTTTAATTATTCAAAAACCTTAGTTTTAAGCTTAATTCAGGAAATCTTGGGAAATGTTTATGCTTCTTAGAGGGAATAATATCTCTAAAAATCTCCGACTTGTGTCTTTTATCCTAGAATTTACTATCATTACTATCACATTATCTCCTTAAGCCTCAAACAACAAGTTACTAAAGAATTAAAGCTCTCCCAGAGATTTTTCAACCGGAAACTGAGTAACAAATAGATGAAACTTCAAGAGCAGGAGTCATTTCATCCGAATAAAAAAAAACACGAAAAGTCAGGGGAAAGTTAGCCAAACAAGTCACGGGGGAAGTGACTCCGGAGAAAGTCACCGCCAGGAGAAGATGTCTTTGAGCCTGGCGTGGAGACAGTGCACGAAATGCACTGCGATTTGCCGCAGAGACCGCAGGGATTGTCTCCTCTTTCTTGGAATTTTTTCGGGTTTTTTTTGGGTTCTTTTTGGGTTCTTCTTTTTGGGATTTTCACGGGACTTGCCTGCTATGTGTCGCCCTGATGCTCCTGGCTCCTGGCTCCATGCAGCCACCAGGAAATGTATCCCGATTTCGCCCCGAGAGCGGCCACAGTGCACGCACACACCGACCGCCCGCACGCACACACAAGCACAACACACACACACACACAGAGATACGGCGACACACACACACGCGTATACGCGCGACGACACGAAAACAAAAACGGGAAAACGGGAAAACGGAAAACGTAAAACGAGCGCACGAAAGTCGCTTTAAGAGACCCAATTTTAAAGCCGAAACGGTCGTATGCGTTGATCTCGTGCCATTATCCTATCGGATAATACTGGATATAGTCTTTGGTTTATATATCTGTGTATATATATATATATACTAGAGCGAAGCGGAGTGCAGTCTGAGGCGTCGCATCGCGACCTGCCTGCTTGGCCAGGTTGACAACAAAATCCCTGCTACCCGGTTCCAGCTGCTGACCGCACGACTCGGAGGCAAAACGAAGACTGGCGTCGGCCAGTTGGCGCACTCGTTGTTATATACGAGACCAGGTCCTCGCGAAAGGATCTCCGAGTGAGCTCCGAGTGTGCTCCGAGTACTGTGAGACCTGCCAGTGGTGGTGAGTTCGTCACAGGACGAACAGCAACAGCAACAGCAGGAGCAACAGCAGGACACAACGTTCGATTCGTGGCAATTGAGTTGTTTGGCAGTCGCAGTTAATGGTTACTTTTCGGCTGACCTGCAGGCGGCGATGGGGGGAGGAACGAATGCAACAGTTTTCTGTTAGCCGGAAAATGGTTTCACTACTAAGGGAAAATATGGGAGAAAATAAGTGAGTTTTTAATTGAAAAATCGTTGCATTTCTAAGAAGGGATATTACTGAAAAAGTGCAAGGAAATTTTTATTTTATGCAAATAAAATAATTAAATAAAATTAGAAAGGAGGCTAACTTTGGGAATCTGAAGTTGACAAACCCTTGCAATTTATAACTAAAATCTTTCATAACTTGGCCAAAAATTAATTAATTTCAATTTGGAAAGCTTTTCTGTGCTAGTTTTTATTGGCTAAATAGAATAAAATTGGCTGAATAGAATTTTTTTTAATTAAATTTTTATTTCAATTTTTAACAATTCTAACGATGTTACCCCTTAAAAAATTTTTAAAAAAATGTTGTAAATTTTTTTCTGTGTGACATGTCTAAATATACTAGGCTGTTGATGCTGATCAAAAATATATATGGTTTATAGGGTCGGAAATGATTCCTTCACTGTTTTCACTTCAAACAAAAATTTAATTAAAAATTAATATTTAAATTTAAATTAAAAATTATAATACCCTGCAAGGGTATAAAAATTAAGACCGAAAGTATAAATAAAACATTTAGGTAGAAAACTATTATTCTAGAATCTTACATGACTTATTGCATAATAAGAAAAATTTTAAAATTATACTACAATTCTTAGAAACAAATTTAGTAAAAAAAAATTAGGTTTAAATTCATAAAATAAAATCCATTATACCATCCATAAAAGTATTACGTGTTTACTTACTTTTGGAATAAAATAATATTTTTCTTATCTAACTAAAAATTAAACCAATTATATTGATTTTGTCTCGCTTTAAATCAAATAAATAGTGTTTAAATTAATAAAAGCAACTAAATATTTATCTTAATGAAAATAAATAATTATTTGTCTATTAATTAAACTATAACTAGGTTAATAAATAAATAAAATCTTCAAAATCAAAAGATTTATCCACTTTCTGCTTTCCCTAACATCTGCTGTTAGGCAACATGAGGGGTGGTTTTGCCATACAACCTAGAATTAACAGTGCCATAAAAATTTATCCGGAGGATATGTAAGACATGTTACTGTTATGCCTTTTTTGTTATGTTATTGTTCTGTTTGCCTGGTGTACATCCTTTATGTTATGTTATCCTTTACAACATTAACAGTACTGCTAGAAACTGTTAGATTTGTTTCCATTTACAGGCAGGAGAGGAAACTAACAGTAGGACAGTTTCTGCAGCGAAACGGTTAAAATTTCCAAGAACTGTTAAGTTAAAATAGAGTTAAGAGACTTAACAGGGGACTTCTGTTTAAAAAAAGTAACAGAGCAGAAACTGTTAACATATCAAAAACATTTCAGAAATGTTTATTGAATTGAATTTATTTATATTACAATTTAAAAATGTAAATTAATTTTTCAATATTTTTAAGAATTTTTATTAGGGTAAGAAAATACATCTTTTTTATTTTAAAAAAATTTCTTACAAATATATCAACCTAAATCACTTAAACAAATCCCAGGAAAAGCATTTCTTTCAACTTAACTTTCTGATTTTCCATTTTTCGCCTGTCCAAGCAGCCGCAATCATTGCAGACACTGCAATTGCATTTCGAAAACTATTTAAAACCGCATAAATATTGCATCGAAGATGTACGGCTTGCTGGGAAAACCCAAAGAAATAAAGAAAAACAAGTGGAAAAATGCTAAGAGCTGGGAATAAATAACGCCGCCTTCGAAGGGTCACGGGTCACCCAGCGACGACGATGAGAAATAAATTGTATTTAGTTGTACAATTTATGGTCCCCCTGCAGCGGCTGAAGGGGGAAACCCCCGGCACACATCCTCGTACTTACTCACATGCATAATTCACATGCATGCTGCGAGGGGAGGGGCTGGTTAGGCGGAAAGGGGTGGGATGCTATCGATGCATCTATGGGGACAGCAGGGGTGCAGCAGGAAATGGAGGCAGGGGTGGAGCACCCCGGGGTGACGTTTGGCGGCATGTCCTTTGTTTTTCACTCTGTTATTTTGTTATTTTCAAATTATTTATTGGCCAAACGAGGAAAGAGTCGCACTAACAACAGAGAGCGAAAAGAAGAGCTTAAATTTGGTACAAATACATGAAATTTAAGCTGATTTCAAACTGGAATTTAAATTTATAAGCTGAAACCTGGAGGAATTTTGTATTAAAAGTAAAGATTTCATTATATGCTGGAATTTTCATTTAGAGACATAAAAGTAGTACTGTTTTTTAGAGATTAATCATTAAACACAACTTCTAAACTAAATTAAGCCCTTCGAAATCCTAAAAATAAGTTAAACAAGTTAAGGAAATGCTATTAAAAAATATAGTTTTTAAAATTAAGTAATACAAAATAATAAAAGAATGCTTTAAATACTCCCAGAAAATTGTGTATTATTTTCTTTAATGACATATTTCTAGTCTCAAGAAAATACAATTAAATATACTGAGATTCAAAGTAAAAAGTAAAAAATGTCTTCAAAATCTTTTGGTACTTTCCCTCCAAATAAATCATCAATAAATCACCCCTTAATGACAATTACACATAAAAATCTACTAAAAATCATTGCAGTTAAAGAAGGATTATCCTTTTTGCTCGGTGCAGTGCAGCTCTCCTTCTCTCTCTTTCTCTCCATCGAAGGTCCTGGCTAATGTGTAATTCAATAGAGTAAGTAATGTGCATCAATTTTCAGCTCAATAACGCATGGAATACAAATGCGAAACATGTGCAAATATGTGTGTGAGAGCAGAGGAAAGGAAGAAGGACACACGGGCAAACATCCGCAGAAATAAATATCTAATAGCGCGCGAGGAGCAGCAGCAGCAGCAGCAGAAAAGGAAGCTGGAGAAGAGCTAGCAAGGATGTGGAAGTGCGAGTTCGAGGAGCATCGACATTGTGTGACGCGTTTCCGCTTCCGCTTCTTGCGGTTTTCGCTGCTGTTTGTTCTCTGCTCTTAGCGCTCTCCTTTACCCCTCTCAGCCTTGACTTTTGTCTGCATTTATTTGGTTTTTTTGGTCTTGAGAAAATGATTTCAAGGTACCCTTAGGTAAAATATCCTTAAAGCTAGGTTAACATTCTTAATTTTTTACACTATTCTTTTTCCTTTTTAAATGTGAAAAATGTGGAAATTGTGAAAATTTGTGAAAATTGTTTACAGCCAGCGATCGTGCGCGTAAAGCTCACCTTCAATTGCTTGGAAAATTGAATTCTGCTGGAAAATGCTGGAATTTATGAGCAGTTAAGGTGGAGAAGGTTAATGTTTGCTCTTTGGTGTGCCAACATCATTTGCATAACTGAGTTTTATTTGTCCACCAAACACGCATATGAACACACAGGACACACTGCTGGGCACACACAAGCAGGACACACTCTGCTGACCACTTGGCGCAAAACAAACAAGGATGCGAAAAGCTGGCCAGGGGACAGTAGCCGCTTCCTTCTCCGGATGCCAAGATGCCAAGCTTGCAGCTTGCAGCTTGCAGCTTGCAAATAAACAACAGGACACGCACCCAGCTGACCATTCGAAGGAGGTTTGGAATTGGAGTTACCTGAGCCTGAGCCTCTTCGACGGGGTGCCTTCCTGTGGTTAGCGTTAATCGCTTTCTGCGGTTTTCAGCGGACAGCGGTGACAGGCTCAGAATTGTGACAATTTGTAAAGCCTGAAAAAAGGTTATATCATTCATTAATTTCTGGACTAAAAAAGTCTCTTAAACACTTAATTTTTAACTGTCTTGCAACACACATAAAATATGTGGACCCAAGTCACCTGCCATGTCCTGGTGTAACCCGCTATATTGCAACAATATATCTCAAGGCTCTCTCTGCCTCGCTCTACCTACCGGCTGTTAATTAAAAATGTTGCCAGCAATTTCCCATACAAGTTAGCTTCATGCTAGAAAGATTTATTCCAGCTAATAGAGGTCCGTGCTCCGTGCTCGGTGAAGCGGCCACAAGAATTTCAATTTGCTCAAGAAATTGCGCCGCAAAAGGGAAGTGCAGTGCCAGGGAAGCCGAGGAAGTCCATATCCTCAGCAGTCCATATCCGTAGCCAAGTCCATATGTGGCTGTCTGTCCGTCTGTCTGTCCTTGGCTCGTCGAATTGCCTGTCAGTGAGCGGAGGTCTAGCGATTGCCAGACACAAAATTTACACCAAAAGGCGCAGCCCAGTGCCAGCTCATAAATTTTCCCAAGTGGAAAATTGCTCAATTTACAACCGGAACACAGGGAGGTGTTGATTGCAGGAATTGGGTTTTGTGGGAATCAGGAATCGGGATTCGGGACTCGGGATTCTGCCACTTATTAATTTGTTTATGCGACTCTAATCACTCACACCCACAATCCCCCGAAATGCCAGGCAAACCGCAGGACCAACTTAAGATTCAGTTCATGAATGTGTCTCCCTATCTTTCTTACCCTTCTCACCCTCTCTCGCTCCCTGTTTCAGTCAACAACAAATGTTCGAAAAATTTGTTAACATCAAAAAGTACATTAAAGGCTCAAGGAATGCGCTTTCGTGCGGAAATTGCTTACGTGCGTGGCATTAGCAAATGACATCCCGCGCGTATCCGTATCCGTATAAGACTCGCTGCCTGCCACGTCCCCGCCCCCCAAAAATTGAGGCTTTGGTGGCTTTGTGGAACTTGTCGCTTTGTGGCAAGTCCTCAGCCATTGGCCATCGGTGGTGGATTCGGGCTCGAAAGCAGCCACTGCGCATGCTGGCCAGGGCAACAGGTGTGTTGGGTTTCCCCTGGCACCAAAAGGTATTCAGCTGTTCTGTTGGAGACTTTTGGCTGTTGGTTACCCACTCACTACCCATACCACCGAATCCACCCACTTTATCGCTGGGTGACAGTTGGCGGTACCCCCTCCTCGAACGGCTCACGTAGCCCGGCAGTCGAAGCTGAGGCCACTTCACTACAAAATAATTAAAAATTGAACACACAGAGCTCTGCGGAGATGGAGACAAACAAACAGCTAGCAAATGACACTCGCCACGGAATGGAATGGAATGCAATGCGATCTGTCAGGATGCGACCCGCTAGATACAAATGCACTGAGAGAAAGAGGGGGGAAATAAGGGAAACAATGAGATTTATTAAAGAAAAGAAAAATAGGAAAAAATAGAAAATAAATAAAGAATAAATAAATAAGATTTGATGAAGATTTTGTTTACCGATTTATTTAGTAAATAAATTTAGGTCAAAGGGCCTGAACCAGTTGTTAATTATAGCGTCTCATAGTGAAAAATTATCTACAGCTGGATTTAGCCATTATTTAAACTATTTTATTGGATACAAAATTTATAATAATTATGAAAACGACGAAAATCAAAGGACTGTATCCTTAGTTTCAGTTATTAACACCCGGGTATAAAATTCCAGGGAGAATACACGAACCAGTTGGGAATTATAGCGTCTCATAGTGAAAAATTATCTACAGCTGTATATTAAGCCTGTTTATACCCTGTACCGTAGGTACATAGGTATATTAATTTTGTGCAAATGTATGTAACAGGCAGAAGGAAGCATTTCCGACCCCATAAAGTATATATATTCTTGATCAGCATCAACAGCCAAGTCGATATAGCCATGTCTGTCTGTCCGTCTGTCCGTCTGTCCGTCTGTCCGTCTGTCCGTCTGTCCGTCTGTATGAACGCCTAGATCTCAGCAACTACAAGAGCTAGAGCCACCAAATTCGCTATGTAGGTCGGAATGTTTTGCACGCAGATCAAGTTTGTTTCAGATTTTAAAATTTCCCTCCCACTCCCCCGCAAATCAATAAAAAACGTTTTGCAGCCACAAATATTACCATAGATATTTTTTTTTGTGCATAGGCATGCATATGTAGTACATGTATTAATACCGAAAATCTGGTAAAGATCGGATAAAAAACACACGGCGATATATTTTGGTACAGGGTATATAACAGTCGTTCACGAACGACTGTAGCTTTCTTACTTGTTTTTTTACAATTTTGTTAGGAAAAAATTAAGATTAATTATAAAAACTACGAAAATCAATGGAATGTTTCAGTTATTACAACCCGGTTAAAAAATTCTACCAAAAACCAGTTGAACCAGTTGGGAATTATAGCGCCAAGGGAATTAGAAAATTCTTTATTTGAAATTTTGATTAAAAAAAATCTCAAAAATTAGACTATTAGCTTTACTTGAACATTTTTTTTCCCCAAAATATTTTCCCAGAAAATACCCCCCTCATTTTCTCAGTGTCTTGCCTTCCCCCAATATATTGTCAGTTGTCATCATCCTCTGGTTGTTGTTTTTTTGCGCTCAGATGCTGCTGCTTCTGCTGCTGCTGCTGCTGAAACTGTCGCTGTCGTTGTCATTGCTGCTCATTTTACACAAACCAACAAAGGCCAAAGGCGACCCAACAACACGAAACACGGCAATCACCCAGCAGGACCTCCTTGGTACTTTGGTCCTTCACTCCGATTCCTGCTCTCGCCTGCAGCTGCTTAAATAATTTTCGCGATGGGGAGCAGCCGCGCGCGCGGTTCGTCAGTCGCCGGATATAAAATGTCAATAAGCTCCAATAACGCAATTGACAAGCTGAGACAGCAGCCGCCTCGCCAACAACAATAAACGGGAAACGGTGCCGCTCAAGGATGAGCGGTTGTGGCGGCTGGGAAAGGATTGCTAGGCAAGGACTTGAAGGATGGGATGCAGGATGTAGTGGCCAGCGAGGCGTGCACTAACTTCCAGCATCGACATCTCGGATTGCCCTGCGGGATCACGGCAGAGCAGGCAACAGGACCCCAGCTACAGTCTGGGGAGTGAGCAGAGTAATTTCAAGCTTAAGGAAGCTACAAATTGATTACGAAATGGAAGGAACTTCAAGGATGATTGGGATAGACAGAAGCTATAAAAATCAATTTTGCATTTGGGAATTGAATAAACCTGAATTTAGTTGGTTAACTCCTGTTATTATATTTTTTAAATATATTTTTTTCTGGCTAAAAAACTCATTTAAGGATCAACTTTCTTAGCCTAGACTCTCTCCTCCTGTTGCTTAGACTTGCTATTGCCATGAATGGGCGACGAGGAAACCGAACCAGAGCCTGAGACCGATCCCTGGGCCATTTCTCGCATCTCCTCTGAAGAGCGACCAATGACAATGCGTCGATTGGATTTGGGAGTTCGCTCCAAGGACTTGTCAATGGATCTCCGGGGAGTTGTTCGCAGGCTGGAGACGGGTGTGCCTGCCACAATGGGTTTCCTGTTGTTCCAAACGCAAAGCACAAACCTGATCTCCTTGTTAAAAGCAGCCTTGACGGTGAGCTGTAAAGAGAAGAAATCCATAAGTAAAGATTCTAACTAAGAGGTAACGACCTGCTCACCCTCTCCTCCAAGGCCACCTGCTGCACGTAGACCAGAAACTCGGTGATGCCAATGAGAAAGGCAATCAGAATACCCACATAGAGGGTATAGAAGATGCCACGCAGTTCCTCGAAGGTCATGTCCGGTGTGGCGTCAGGGTCGGGTTCCTCAAAGCAACTGGCATTCGGATTTTTCCACCACTTTTGCTTCAGATCATAGAGGTGACCCCGCTCGCTCAGCCTCAGGATGGCCACACTCAAGTTCGATCTATACTCCGCTCCAAAGGGCACTGCAATGGCATAATGCTTCTCCCCGAATTTCTCGCCAACGGATCTCAGATCGCAATGCAGCTCACGATGGTACTCCAAGGTTGTGGTCTCCATGAGGAACATGTAGTCACCGCGATTCTTTTGTACTCGCTCCACTCCCTCCAGATTATCCTTGGTGTAGGCCGAGGGGTCGTCGTTGTTCATCAGGTTGAAGGCCAAACGATAGACAGTCTCGTTGGAGTCAGCCAAAAGGTTGTAGGTGCTGCCACCGTAAATGGTGCCGAATTTGACCTTCTTCTGACCACTCAAATCTTTGAGGTTGGTGATGCTGCCCTCCATTTTGGAACTGGTCAAGAAGGCAGCCAAGTTGGCGGTATAGGAGTTGGCTATGATGATTGCAAAAATCCACCAGGTGGCTTCGAACATGCGAACCTAAAAAAATTGGGGTTTAAGTTGTAGAATTATATAATTATATTAATATATAAATAAGCGAGTACGAAAAGAGCAACTTAGCAACTAGAAAAGTGAGCTATGAAACGAGTAATAGAGCGAGTAACTGAACGATTCAGAGCAAATTAGTAAGAGAGTTACTTAGCGAGTAATGAACGAGTTACCAAGAGATCACCTGATCTCTGCGAGTAACTTGATCAGAAAGCGAGTAAATTGAAAATTAAATGAATTAAACAAGTAGCTGGGAGAGTAAAAAAGAGAGTACAGAGCGGGTAACTGAAAGAGCAAGTCAGAAAGAAGCGAATTAATAAGAGAGCAACAGAGCGAGTAACACATCAACTAACAGAACGAGTATCTGAGAGACTAAAAGAGCGAATATCTGACCGAGTAATCAAGAAAATTCGAGCAACTCAGAAAGAAGAGATTAAACAAGAGAGTAACAAAGGCGAGTACCTAAAAGAAGAGACCTAAACGAGCGAGTGAGCACTTAACTCTCACCTGTGGACTCTTTGGCAGGATATCGCAACCAGCTGTCATGATGGAGGCCACCGTTAGCCAGCCAGTGTTGTGAATGTCCCAGGCGTTCTCCAGCACTTCCGGATCGCGATTGCAGGGATGCGGGTTCTCCCACTCCATCTTGGCAATCCGGGCAACGATCGTCTTGAGAAAGGTGACCACAAACACCGATATCAGGACCCAAATCCAGACCTCACCACCGAAGGGCGCCAGATACGCGTCCAGCGGTTTCTCCACATGCGGACTCTTGTAGGCCAGGATACTGACGCCCAGCTGCATAAAGGGCACGGTGAAATCCACGGCGGTCTTACGGGCTTGGGTGATGGTCAGGTCGCAAATGCCCATATGGGCGTCCTTGAGGAATATAATTAAGAAATCTTCATTTATACAGTTTACTATCCAACTCACATTATTGATAATCTCGCCAATGATGCCGTTCCACTGCTTGGTGTCCTTGTCCAGCTTGCCGTACTGTTGATCCGCCACAGGAATGAATTGATACTCGAAACCCATCTCCTGGGCAATGGCATCGATGAGGTCCACGGCATAGCCCTGATATTGGGCATTTCCTGTCATATTCAGCTCCACAGCAGTGTCGTTGTAGGAGAAGTAGGGCGGTCCTATCCTCGTGGCCACTCGATAGATGATCTTCTTCTGAACCTTGGCATCCACATTTAGCTGCGTTATCTGACCCCTGGGATCCCACACAGCGATGCCAATGCCATCAAGGGGATCGTAGACTTCAATGTTGAACGTTATCCGCTGACCATCCTCATCGAACTGCAGGCTCGTGGTCCGGAAGTTGGTGCTGTTTACGCCGGAAGTCTGCAACGGCAACACTTTGTCAATTAAGTTGCATTTTTCCTCATTACACTCTGTGCTACACTCACCCCCTTCATGAGGCGTGTGAGATAGCGACCCATGGCCCAGGTGCGACCTCCGGAGGAGGCAAAGTCACAGGTTATGCGCGGCACTGCCATCCGGTCGGGGTAAAAGAAGCTGGCATTCCGCCAGGATTGCTCAAAGAGATGCAGGGCATCGTGGATCAGGTCGTGGAGGAGAGTGCGCGGCGACTCGTTGCTCTCGTAAACAACGTCGTCCTTTTGAATGACATAACCATAGGGCTGGGAGTACTACTCAAAGGGATATTTGTAGTTTAGGTAGAGATAAAATTATGTATTAAACTTACTGGTGGAGGATCAGGATTGAGCAGAAGCCGAGCTGCTGTTATATTCACAGCAAAAGTTTCATTGTCTGCCGAAAGCTCCTCCAGATGATCGGTGTAGGTGTCCAGATTGGTCAGGAAAATGTGCTGATTTAAACAGGGAGAAGAAATTAGGTTAGTTAGAAATGTATATATCATTTCTCAAGACTCACATTAAACTGCCCCGTTAAACCAAACTCCGAGGAGGCATTCAAAAGCTCCACCAGCATGTCAGGAGCACAGTCCAAAACCACTCGCCTTTCGCCCCTAATGCTTTTCCACATTACTCGATAGTCATCGTCTCTGTGGAATTTTCTTACCCTAACCACTTCGTTGTGGACCTCACGCAGCTGCAAAAGGTCCTGCAAGCGAGCGGCAGCCCTGACTGTCAAGTATTTAAAAAGGATTAAGAAATTTTTAGTATATTTTCAAGAAGGAAATTCTTAATAATACCTACCATCTTCTGCATCATAGACTATGGTAAACTTGCGCCAGCCAAAGTTCTGGACAATATCCGCATAGGCCTTGGAGAGTATTACCTGAGAGGGGTATAAATTCAGAGTCATTTGATGGTTGGGTCTCTCCTCCAGATGCTCCTCGTCAGCCACATCGAATTCAATGTGGGGAATGCCGGTATTATTGCAAACCAAAGCTATAATGTCTGAGAAAAAGAGAGGAAAAAAAGATGAAAAAGATATGAAAAAGAGATATAAAAGAGATGAAAAAGAAATGAAAAAGAGATGAAAAAGAGAGGAAAAAGAGAGGGAAAAAAAGGGGAAAAGAGAGGAAACAGAGAGACAACAAATCACTCATACGCTCTGTTGACAAACAGAAAAGTTTCCTCTGCTTCTTATATGCCGGAAAAGCTCTTTTCCATTCTATTTTGCTTTCATTTTCTATACAAAAACTGTTCCCCCTGCACACTTACCGCTCGCCGCCTTTGAACTTGGTCCGAAAATAGCCGCGACACCATTATCCACAAGATCGCAGGCTGAAAAATCACAGAGAGAATTTTCATTCAAAATTGAAAATGGAAAATCCATAGTACTAACCTTGCTCCTGCATGGTGACACTGCCATCTTCGGGCTTTAAACGTTTTATCAAAGGAAAGAAGCGCAGAGTTTGCTCTGATTCGGGACCATTGATGGCATTGATCACCTCCAGAAACTCCTTTTCCAGCTCCAGTTCATCGTCATAGAAGAAGGCACCTGCAGGAAAATGGGTTGCGAAAAGAAAAAACTGAAAAGGGAACTGGAAAGGCAGTACACAGAGTATCTCTCACCAATGTTGATTTGTTGCTCTTGGCTGTGGGAAACGAAAAACGCACTCCACATGCAACTGAGCACAACTATGCGGTGCCACATCATGCCTGCCAGCAGCCTGGCTGCCTGCCTCTGCCCTGGAATTTTCAGCTAAGAATTTGTGGCCAGCGGCGTTGAGCTATTTTCGAAAATATTTCGTATTTCATGCGGGAAATGCGATGGCGCTGGCGAGACCACGACAACTGGGAAAAGCTCTTTTTTTTGGATATTCGAAAATCGAAGGTAGAGAATGGAGAATGAAAATCAGAGAAGAAAAGACGAACAGCTGCTTGGAAAAGCTCTGTCAGCTGGTCTGCAGATGTCACGAAATGGGAATAAATTTAAAAATGAATGAAATTTTTTATAAAAAAATATAATTTTTAACTTGGAATTGAACTAAAAAGGAAGGTTTTAAAGGTGCTTTTAAAGGCTTTATAAAATAATCAAATGGGCAAAAAATTAATGTGGATTTTACTCTACTTTTTACCTTAAGCAAACCTTCTTAAAATGTTTTCCTAATTCCCTAAACCTAAACCTTTTTCTTATTGAAAATAAAAATGTTCCTTTAAACCCTAAAAACAACCTTTTCAAAGGCAACCAGCGATTAGCTCCCTTAGGGTTAGAAGTAACCTCCATTAAAGACGGACAAGGTTCAATCAGCCGGCGGGTTGCAGCTCCATTGAAAAGCGATGAGGTGTCAATTTTTCCAGGCAACAAGGGGACAGAGCCATTTCGGGTTTTATTTTTTCGGGGATTTGCATAAAGGTAGCAGAGGCAGTCGAGCATACAGTTAATGGCCGGAGGAGGTGGAACTGGGTTTGGGACTAGGCCACCACAACGCACAACATGGTAGCAACAATATGGCCGCTGGTGTCATTTTAGCCTTTCGCCGCAGTGTGTTTGCTCAAAGGATTTTGATGATGCCGAACACGTTTTGTGTTTTAGCCGCACCTTCCACCTGTTTTTAGGCCCCGAAATTTGAATAATTCCCACCCACTCTTACAACCGTTAATATTCATTTGCCGAGGCAGGGAGCTAGCACGATCCAAATATTCAATATGCCGCGTCGCTGATGATGATGATAAATGCCTTGCAACTATTCCGAATTGAATACCATTAGCTGGGGAATTTTCCGCGCTGTTATTTCTTTATTCCTTCTTGTTTTTCTTTTCTCTTTTTTTTCGATTAAAACTTTTGTGGAATTTTCGCTGGCTACTGCGCGGTAATCAAGCCGAGAGGAGAAGGAGGAGGAGAATAAAGTGGACCAGGCACACTTGCAAAACATTTTCTATTACACGAAAATATTTATGGCTACCAAGCGAAGCGGAGGGGAGGGGCGCCACGTATGAAAGGAATGCCCTGCAGCAGAGACCCAGCTCCTGGATTACCCCACAGAGAAGCAGAAAAAAAAGGCACAGAACACACCGGGCAACGGGAGCACAACAAATCCAAATCCTGGCCACAACAGCAGAAGAATCTGCAAAACTTTCCGCTAGGTAATAATACCCTGGGACAAGGGTAGCAGGGGGAGCCCCTGGCTAGTGCAGAAAAAGTTTTTAATACTTGCCATAATGTTGCCAAAAGGATTATCCAAAAGAATGACTTTTAATGGAGACAGGAAGTAAGCGCATAACAGACAGAAGTATTAACTGTTTCCTTCCGCTTGCGGGGAGTTCTTCTTCTTCCTTCGCCGGAATCCTGGCGAACCTCGGCGCACACATATTTACAAAACTGTCAGTTCCTAAGCGCTCCTCGCTCCTCCTTGCTCCTCCTCCTTCTCTGGCATCCTTTAGTGCGTGTCCTGTGGCTGTGTGTGTGTTTGTGGCACGTAAGCTGTGCGGAAATATTGCAACATGCTCATAACGGGGCGGAGTCCGTAGTCCCGTAGTCCGGAGTCTGAGGCTGAAAGGCTTATGACGATTACTGCTCCATTCCGGAGGGTATTACGATTTGTCCGAAAAGGTTGGCACAATAGCAGGTAAGTGCTTATAATCTGAAGAAAACGTAGCTATTTAAGATGTTAAATTATATGCTTTTAATAAAAATGAAAAATTTATAACATATTTTCAATATTGTAGAAAATGTAAAAAAATTATTATATTATAAAAAATTATTATTATAAAAAAAAAACACAATAAATATTTATATTATAAAAATACAAAACTCTGCTTAATGAAATTTCACAAATTTTTAGAAGCTCGGATGGGCATGGAATTTTTTTATTTTAAGGTCAGAAGGTCATAAGTCATAAGAGTCAAACGAATATATTGGTACGTGAATGTTATGTATTTAAACCTATAAAACCTCTAAAAAAAAGTATCTCGTATCTAAATTAAATATAAAATGAATTAGAAATATAAAATAAGTTAAGTATATACTAATTTTGATTATTTAAGAATATAAACGTGTAAAATAAAATATGACAAAGTAAGCAACAGTTTAAGACGATTTGTTGCTCTCAAAAACAGTGTTTTGGTTATCAGCGCTTATTAAATAAATAATATAAATTAATATAATATAAGAGTTATATAGCAATTTCTCCATAAAATAAAATATTATAAAATAAGCAACAGTTTAAGAAATAAAACCGACGATTTGTTGATCTCAAAAACAGTGTTTTGGTTATCATTGCTTATTAAATAATGATATATGATATAAATAAATATAATATAAGATTTATATAGCAATTTCTTATTATTTTATTAATTATAACTAATTAATAAAATTAAAAATTATTCTATATTAATTAAACTAAGATCCAGAGTATTCCCTATGTCTATGCCCATTAGCAGCTACCTTTTCCCACTCTTCTTTTTGCCTCACAAAATGGTAACAACAAAAAAATAAAAAACCCACACAGACCAACTGTCGACTGTCGAGTGTGGAGAGTACATTTCTTAGCCGGGATTTGGGATTTGTAAGAAGAGTATATATACACACATATATACCGCCGGTTGTTGCTCCCTGGTCAATGATTGCCACTCGGCGGCGCCTTCCGGCTTCAAGCTTGGCGCAGCTTTAACCTTTCCTCTTCGACTTTTCCAATATGTACTTTCCTCTCATTTTGCATTTTAATAAGTTTCGCCCTGAAATATGAGGCGCAGGAGGAGCGATGACAGCAGCGGGCGCCATAATTTTGCATCCTTCGCCTGTCGCTTGTTTTTTCTGCTCCTCCTTCCTTCCGAGCTCACTCTTTCCCTGGCCTTGGTGGTATTTTTCTAAGAAAGTGTCCTAAGTCGGCTTCATCGTCGTGTCCCTGGGCTGCAGGATATTGCTTTAATTGAAATTTATGCTAAATAGATTGACACTAATGAGCAATGGCTCCGGCTTCCTGTTCCAGCTGCCGGCCAGGTAATTCCCGGCAAGACTATCTGCATAATTAAATTGCTTCTCGGCATTTTTCGTCGTTCACCGGAGGGGGGAATAGCAGCAGGAGACTATGTCAACCGAATTATTATTATTATTTTAGCATTTTATATGAGCCTGAGCCTGAGCCTTAGCCGATCCCATTTGCATGGAGCCCGCGGCCAGGCCGGGAGCCAAGTGTCATCCAGCTGACAAATGGCTCAAGTTGTGTCTCTTCCGCTGCCACTGAGTGCTTCACTTCCGTTCCGGATGCGACTTCGACTTTGGCGACATGTGTAGCTGAGAGTCGAGAGTCGAGGGTCTGCTCTAAGATCTAGAAGCTGGATCAACAGCGAAAAATTTGGCTTACTTATGGGGTTAAATAGTCTTGTTTTGCATCGAAAATAGGGATATTTTAAAGGAAATAAATTAGGGAAATTTTGTATTTTCAGATATAAAAAAAATATTAAATACTTATTGGAATATATTTTCGAAGGAAAATAATCGATATAATATATCAACAAATATTTATATTCGATGTATATTGAGTATCAAAAATATTCTAAAATTTACATATTCAAATTTATAATATCCCAAAATATCGATTTTATATCGATAATATTTTGTAAAAAAAATCGAAAATTATCCATATATGACTTATCGTAAGTTGAATATCGAAAAATTCGTAATCTTTGATATGTCGAATGTGTTAATGCTGAAAAATGTTGCATTTGACATAAAATTATCAAAAATATGGACATAAAACTTTATAATAAAAATAAATATCAAGTTATATCGACCTTTGTTTCAAACAATTATACAATATCGATATGTTGATCGATTTTCTTGGTTTCTTAAAATGGTATATATACCAAAAAAATATATATATTGTTAAATTACGCATTTTACAAAAGTAGAACAAAGCCTAAAATATAATTAAGGTTAAGATTTGTATTAAAAATACAAAAAAAAGAATACAGAAATGTAGTTACAATTTTTAGAGCTTAAAAATTATTTTGTAGGCTTTTTCCATAAAAAAAATATATTTCTTTCTGTGTCTTCCTGCCCCTCACATTTATTGCCTTGCTTTTGGTGACGGAAATGAGTTTTTGTCGTAAACTTTTATGGCAATAAACGTCGCTTGTTAGTCCCGGGAATGCTGCTCCCTGCTCCCCATTGGAACCAATGTCCCTTTCCCCAGTTACGCACTTGGCACAGAAATCATAGCCTGGGCTCTCTCTCTCGGTGGAGAATATAAACATATAAATAGCTGTCGAGCCAAGGCTTGGATGGGTCGTTGTTTCACGCTGCATAAAAATAAGCGCATGCGGAGGATAGTTGGCCAGGAGCAGGAGCTGGGTTGAGGTGGATATCTGTGACCATTTTCCATTACATTTGCCACGTCACGGCACATATAGCACGTTGTGTACCCTCCACTCTAACCGGAGTCTATGGCAGCTCCCTTCCGCTTCCGTGCAGCCATATCTGGCTTTTGTTTCAGGTCTCTCCCTCCCTTTCTCCCTCTCTCTCTTTTTTAATTCTTTTAACAATTGCGCTAAAAGTTGTGCATTGAACACTTGGCTGCCTCTTTCAGCCAAAACAATAAAAATGGGCACGGAAATGAAGCTGTAAAGTATACCGACACCATCGCCCCCCCGCCCCGCTTTTACCAGAGAAAGATAACAGAAATATTGTTTACCGCAATGCAATTGTTGCCAAAGGAAAGACGACGGCCAGGCGAGGCGCCAAGCCTTTTCATTTGTTTTACTTTATTCACACCCAGGAGCCAGAGCCAGAGCCAGGACAGGAACAGCTTCCTTTTCCTTTTCCGCTGCGAAAAAAAAAGAAAGAAAAGTTTCATTTTCCACACGCTGAACTGAACGCTTCACAGTTCTCGATGATAAAGTGCGAAATTAACTTTTTGAAATCAACTGAAACAACAACAAAGGCCAGGAATATACGGCTTCTCCCTCACGTGTGTGTGTGAGACATGTAAAACAGGCCAGGAAAATGATTAAGGCCATGGCGGAATATCATTCATTCACCTGCTAACCGAAGCTAACCGAGTTCGAAGGAAATCGAAGGTTTAGGCACGTAAAAAATATGAAAATTTCGCATAAGCAAGCGGAGTAGAGAGTTCATAACTTGGCAGAAATCACGACCCATCTCTCTCTCTTATAGGCATGCATATTTAATACGAGGGCGGGTTCCTCCATGAACTGCCACGCCTCAGCTGGCTCAGCAAATGGGGGTTACAGATAAAGAAATTGGTTGTAAATTAAAATTTCGTCACATAAGTAGGAATAAATATACTTGAAATTATTTTACATTAAGATAAAGATCTTTAAACTCCCAAAAATATATTTTTTCTTTAAATTAAAGGGTAAAATGAATAAATATTTAAGTTAGACATATATTTTAAAGTAACTTTGGTATATTATTTATACATTTTATACATATTTCTTTTTTTTAATCTCGAAAATAAATCAATCATTATTTTAAACCTTAAAATCTGTGTAATAAAAATTGAAATTAATTTACATTAAGATAAAGATCTTTAAACTCCCAAAAATATATTTTTTCTTTAAATTAAAGATTTAAATGAATAAGTATTTGAGTTAAACATATATTTTTAAGCAACATTTGTATATTATTTATACCTTTTATACCTATTTCCTTTTTTCAATCTCTAAAAAAATTAAACCATTATTTTAAACCTTAATATCTGTGTAGTACAAATTCTATGTTGACTAATTAAAAAACAATTTTCCCCCAACTGCTTTAAAAATTCCCTCAAAATTCCCTAGATAAACCCTCAAGATCAATTTTTCTCCCAGTGCACCTGGCTCACGCCACCAACACGAAAAGCAATCAAATTGCAAAAATTTGTTTCATTTTCTGCGATAACATGACTTGAATTTGATGAATGCCTTGGCAAGAGAGAGCGCCAGCCCATGAACTGGGCTCGCGGGGGAAAGGGGTGTACGCCAAGGATATTGGCAACGAAAGCCAAATGCCAATCTCGGCGCGCTCTTTTTTTTACGAGGATTCATGGAGGGTGTAGGTCCTGGCATCGAGGGGAGTGCCGCTGCTCTCAGCATGGAAAAAATGTGCAGATATGGCCAAATGAAAGAGTTATGAATCCGCAACTTTGTTGCTCCCCAGGCGCTTCTGGCTCCGGCTCCGGCTCCAGCAGCTCTTCACAGTGAATGCCAATGCCGATTACTAATACGCCCCGTGGTCCCCATGCCATCACTTCCTGCCTGCCTTCGCTGAGCTCGTCCTGCCTGGCCAAGGATTAAAATAAATGCTTCACATTTGTATGTGTTGCACGGAATCAAGAGGGATAGACAGAGAGAGAGCAGCAGCAGCAGCAGGAGAGGGGATTCCCCCATTTCCGATAACCGCTATTTATGGTTAGCTGCATTGGCCATCCGCTCCCAAATCATCATCATCGCCATAACGCCGGAGGTGGATAGAGAAACCAGCTTTAAATGCAGAAATTCTCGTTTTTTTTAGGGATCAAAAATTTCCCTAGGGGCTAGAGGCTGTACTTGTGTTTTTTTTTCGAGGGGCGTAAGAAGGCGTGTCATCATCAACTTGACGGACTCCGCTCACCGAAAATTTTTGTAATTACGACCACGTCAAAAGCACTCGCCGCCGCCACACAAACAAAAGCCGCCGACCAAGAAATAAATGACCAGAGAAGGCTCCCAGGCAGGCAGGAAAATTAAAATTAAATTTCCCAGCATTAGGGCGGGAGGCACAACATTTTAATGGGGCAGTTAGACTGCTGGGGCGAAAGTCGCAAAGTCAAATTTAAATCCTGAGGGTCAGGCGGAGAGCTGAAAAGAAGGAAATAAGCTAAATTTTAAATTGAAAAGAAAATTGTTGTAAGTAAGGAGCACTTATAAAGCGGGGTATATTTTTAAGTAGGAATAAATTCCAAAGGGGAAGATCTAACTATGGTTTGCCAGTGTGACCGTTTGTTCGTTTGTCCGTCAATTTGGGTGTCCGTTTGGGGCTTAAACATTTTTATCTTACAAACTATAAGAGTTAGAGCTATCAAATTTGGAATTCTTAATCTTAGAGCCAAGCCACAAAAGTCATAAAAAACTTGCTTTAATAAAGTTGTAGCCTTGCTAAAAATGTATTAAATTAACGTATCACCTTCGCATTTGCCTTTATTTCTTTCCACATTAATTTAAGGAAATATCTTTATAAAAAACGCAGCTGTTTATAGCTTATTTATTTGCGTCACAGCTGCCATTGAGCTGTTCGTTAGTTTTCATTTAAGCTGCTTTCTACCCTGCCCCCGTCCCAGTCCCTCCTCCATTGATGCTCCACATATTCAAAGCATATGCAGGTAACCTCGTTGTCAACGCTACCAATTCCCCAGCTATCCCCGGCTCACCTACCCCCCTCTCTCCACCCGGCAATTGCCAACATAAAAGTCAATTTATGGCATATAAACCGCTTTGTTGTCAAGGGGAACTCAATTACGATGGCGGCGCCCATGTCTTTGTGCCATCAGTCAAAAAGAGAAAAAGGGAGCAGGTGGAGCGAAGGAGGAAGGGCGTTGCATAAATGCCACATCCCCAGAGTAAGTCGCATTACCGAAATATTTTAATGAATCAAAGTATACGGGTGCTGCTTTCGTCGTCTAGCATTTCAATCGTGCGATATGACACATCATCAAAGTTGGCATATTTCATTGCCACTTCCCCTAACCATATCGATGGCATATATCCCGTCGTATCGTTTGCATGTTGCGTGTCAGAGTTCAATATGAAAATCGCTTGGCAAGGAAAAACAACAGCAGAAATCGAAACACAAACAACATTCAAGTGTTACACTTTAGTTCTAGACGGTGGGGGGGGGGGAGGCTTTTGGGGGGAAATTTTCATTTCATTTCGCGCGTCATTTGAGGCGGCGCCGCTACGAATTGTTGCAACCTTTTAACCCCAAACTCCAGGGCACATGAGAGCACTGAGAGGAAAAGGGGGTGGTTTGAGTATATTTAAATATAAATAAATCCAAAATGCAAAGAAGCATTTCGTTAAATAACCCATTTTATTAAATTCTTTTCTAGATTTGAAAAAAAATCGAACTAAGGATGAGTTAATATTAGTATTATTTTTAATATATTATATTAATTTATTAAAATATCAATTTTTTTATCGACCCTTACGGTAAATATAGACACATATATCGGTTTTTCTAGCATCCTTAGTTGGGAGCTCTTCTTTTGCTCTCTTTCTCTCTTTTTAAACTTCTTTAGGATCCTCTCTTCCACGCTTTGCCTGCAAAATACAAACAAAGCAGCAACAACCAACTCTCAGAAGCGAACGAGAGAGTTTCTTTTCAATTGAACTCTCAGAGAGCTTTACATATTTTCTCTTCGATTCCAGCAAAAACTCGAGGGAAATAAAAATATGTCTTAAGAAGAACCGAATAAATAATTTTGTCTTAAAGTTAATCACCAAAAATCTTAAAAAATACCATATAGGACACCTTTCCTACCTTCTTTAAGCCTTATTTTTCGCCCAGTGCAGTCATATCTGAATTGTTCCTCGAGTTGTTGCTATTTTCTGGGCCATTGATTGAAATCGCATAAAAACAAAGCCATAGAGAGGGAGGCAAGGTGAAAGGGGAAAACGAGAACTTTGCTCGAAACCCTCGAGGCCGTACAGAATATCTACGATTGTATGTGCGTCGTCTTTTCCTATTTCCCTATTCGATTTTGGGCCCCCCCGAGTTTGTATGTACTTCTGGCTGGTTTTCTTTTATTAAAAGTTTTGATTGTTTTTCGCAGTTTCAATTCGTTGCCTTTCGCGCCTAATGACAGCCGCGCATGCCATGAAATATGAGTTGATTGGCCAGGGATATCGTATGGCAAGGTTGGCTCTAGATGGAAGGGTTATAAATCCACCTCGAAAGAGGCCAGGAACGTGGCCAGAGTGGTGGGCAACCGACCAACAAACAAGCTCATTAGGCCACACCAATTACTCCTAATTAATGTCTTTGAGACGCATAAAATTTTGTCAAGTTTTCCGTGCTGCCCATTACCTTTTTTTGTTACCGTTCGAGCTTTCCTAGCCGGGTCGTAGCCCCGTCCTAGCCCCCGTCCTAGCCTCGTCCTAGCCTCGTCCTTCTTGCACGCCAATTAACTCTGAACGCTCATTACAGGTCGCGATGGAAGCTGACAGTTTGAGCCAGGTTCTATTTTCCCGGTCGAGGCCCACTACTGTGTCACTCTCTGTGTGCACACCGCACCTCACCTTCACCTCAGCTTTTTTCCTGGGGTGCAGCGGCGCGTATTAATTAGCTGCTCGATGGTGCCACCGCCCATCACCTGTCTAGGGTAGAGAAATGCACGAGGAGAAACAGAGAGAAAAATTTGTAAAAATTGCTAATTAAAATATTTGATGTAAAGAAAGAACTTTTCACTTGTTGTTTGAGTTTTTAAATGTCAAATATTATATTTTATTATATATTTCTTTAATTTCCTGGTTCCCCTTTCTCTCAGTGTTTAGATCGTCGTCATGGCGCGACTTGAAATGTTTCCATTTGCAGGCAGGTTCAAAAAGTGTGTCTTCCTGCCTGCCTGGCAGCAGTTCCGTTTCCCCCCCCCCCGCCAGCACTAGTGGCACCTGCACCACCTCCCTCCCCAAATGATTGTCGTTAGCATTACGTCAACTAATTGGCTTCATTTGGGGTTGTGTCGTGTGGCGCCAGCAGCCAGCAGCCAGAAGCAGAAGGACCTTCTAATTGGCAATGAAAGGAGCATAATTTATGAATATATCGCGCACTCATTTCATGCTACACTTGCTAGAGGAAAGAGCAGCCAGCAAAAGCAGTATTTCCTCATCAATAGATGGGGCTCTTTTGATGAATTAATTATGGCTCTTAAGGGGATGCAAAGAAAAACCCTTGATTTCCTTACCGGAAAATATATATGGGAAATGCTGCCAGAGAAGCTTACACGCTTCTGCACTCCTTCGGCGAGCGGGAAGACAACCCATTAGACCGCAGAAACACCAATGTTTCATGTTTTTATGTTTACTTTTGTTGCTTTTTTTTCCGCTCACACTTTTTGGACATGGACCTGGGAAAAGTGAAAAGTGAACAGCATAAAGTCAGAAATTGCATTTCCCCATCTGCGATAGTCAGCCAGAAAGACAGGCAGACAGAAGAGCGACTCTATGCGGAGAGCCAGTGCGTTTCATGTGTGTAGAATAATTATTTTATTATTATTTAAAAATTGATAAAGCTCTTTGTTTAAAAGTTATGATTAGGTGACTCTTTTATAATGAAATAATGTAATTATTAGGGATAAGTTTCTATATATGAATATTTTGTAATTTATATATTATATATATATATATATATATATATAGATTCTATTTTTTAATTTATATATTAAAATGGATATATATCTATAGATATATAAATTAAAAAATATTGAATACAATATATAAAATAATGTAAACATTGATATATCGAATATTAAAATATGGAAAAAGTATTCCCGTTTTTTTTTTTTGTTTTATTTACAGAATATATTTATAATATATCGGTTGCTCTCTCTTCTAAAAAAATATTAAACGTGATCGATTTAATCATTTATTTTTTTTTAATTTCCAGCATAACTTCAGTATTTTTCTTTAAATATTTTATGGAATTTTAGCAATTAGAATGCTATGGCTCCTGTATTTCTAGTTTTTTCTTTATTTTTCTTACAACTTTTAAAAAATCCTCCTAATACAACCCTCAACAAATAATAAAAAAAAGAACTGAAACAAGTTACTTAGCAACCAGTACACGCTATATTTTCGTCGCTGACTGCTTATATCGAAGCTCATATAGTTGTAGTGGCATTTGCTGTAGTTTGTTTTTGTTTTTGTTTGCCTTTTATTTTAATTTCCCTCGACGGCACACGTTCTATAGCTGTAAATGTATCTGTATCTGTTTGTGTTTCTGCATGTGTATTTGTATCTGTATCTCCGCCACGCCCCCTTGGCAGAGCACTTTACACATTAATGTAAAAAAATTGTGCACTGATGTAAGTGCGTCTTCCCACTCACTTCAGTGCCCAGAATCGCTCCTCCCCGCCCCGCGCCCCTGACAGGCAGCCATGCTGCAAACCAAACAGAAAACAGACAGCTCTCCGCATTTTCCCCCCTGTGTTTTCCCACCGCATTTTCCACCCGAAAGCAGCGCGCATTTTAATAAAAACGAATTAAAACGTGCACTAATATGTTTTTATTATTTATGCTCATATTTGTATTTATTCACTTGCATTGCCCATGCAGCAGCAATAATAAATTGCACTCGAAACTGGCAGCCAGGATTCGGATTTCAAAGTGATTCTCCTCCAATGGAAAATGTGTCACTCTGCCCCCCCCCGTGTGTGGGAAATGGCTTTGTCAGGTTTTAGTTTTGCATCCCAGAAAGTTACCCCGCAAAACAGAGAGAGAGATAGAGTCGGTTCATGTATATATTATATCATTTGCCATATGCGGATTAGCCATAAGCTGCTTTTGGTACAGGCTTCTCATGCCCAGTCCCCTTCCCGCTGCTGGGGAAAGTTTACAACAGAAAGCCGAAGGCTGACTCTAGGATGCTGTGGAAATGAGCACGAGATTGAGCCCGAGGAGGCGTGGCACGATGAACACAAGTGGGTAAACCGCTTTCGTTGAGGCACTTGAGTTGAGTCTGTGGCTTATAATTTGTTTGACAAGCATCATCGGGAACAGCCACAGCCTCTGGGAAAGCTCCTCCTCTGGCAATTATTTTTACCCCAAAGCCCAGCAAGAAGGGGCAGCTGTCATTCGTATTGTCAGTTAAAGACAGGCCCAGATCCATCGATCATTCAGAGAAGCAAATTATATACCATTTTTGCGGAGATATATGGCAAAAAGTGTTAAAAAGTTTATTGTATTTCCAAAGCATCCATGGAAAAATCTAGAGCTTATGCATATGAATATGGTAAAACCAAACAAACATGTAAGGGAAATCCTTATGCTTTACTATATTTTCTCTGAATTATTTCCTGCACATATTATACCAATTTTTATCTTTTCTAAACCCAACTGAATATTCTTCATTTTTCATGACTAATTCTTTGTTCTTGTAAATCGGTTCGTTACCCACCTAATCATGTTCTCGATAAATCTAAAGACTCACAGACTTGGCATCTATCCAGTGACTTAATGATGCATACGTGTCGCCGCCATTTGTCCTCGGACAGGACAGTACACACAGATAGACAGAAAGAGAGAGAAAGATACAGTGTGTCCAAGTGGATGCAACCAATTAGGAACAGCGCCAAAGAGGCTCCCAGCGGGTGACTTCTTTCAATTAAATTGGCGACACAAAAACGGCTCAAAAAGATGGCAACAACAACTGGGGGATGCTGCTGAGGGCTAAAAGAGACCCCGAGAGCCAGACATTTGTCAGCGGGTAAAACAATTTGCCGCTGTCAAGGGATAAGGGACTTTGGCGTTGTCCAACATTTCCGCACGCTCAATTTAATAAGGCCAGCTCATTAGCCGACCATCATTTCCAGTTTCCTTTAAAGAAAATTCATATGCAAAGGGCACTGGGAAAAATTAAAAAAAATTCAAGAGAAATGAAGATGAGATTGGGTTACATATTGATATTAACTAACAACGTTAATCGCAAAAATCAATATTCTCTTTGATATATCCCTAGAATTTCCTTGTTGTAAGATGCCTGAATTATATATAATATAATTTTATATATATTTTTTTCAAGTGCACCCGTCACGTGGGTTTTTGGGTCCATAAACCCAAATTGAAAAATGTTAAATTATCATCAAATTTCATGCACTATCAAAGTCAATTTCCTGTTCTCAGCGGCGGCGACCTCAAGCATCCTCGTGTCCCCGTTCTGAGCTGAGCTGAGGGGGGCAGGGGCCACCCTCCTCACAAAAATAATTTATTCAACTTGATGCCGTGGCCGCTGTGGGCGGTCGGTACGACCGCTGCCCTGCGGTTCATTGTCAGTTAAGCTTTTTAAAAGAAAACCACTTAGAATGTTGACATTATCCTTCACTTTCTATTTATTTTGTCATTTAATCAACTTCCTGCCCGTCGTCGTCGTCGTCGTTGTCCCTGATTTGCATACCCAACAAGCAATGGTATGGGGGAATTGCCAGGCTAAGGGGGATGCTACTAGTACGAGGGTTCCATCTTGAGATGGACGCCTCGTTTGTCTCCCAGTCGCCGGTCTCCAGTCTCCGGTCTCCAGTCTCCGGCCTTCCGTATTTGTGCTCTGGCGCCGTCTCGCCAATCAGTCAACGGAACGAGCTTTAGGAGTTGGCGGTGCCAACGGAGAGAGCCCTCTGGTAAATAAAAATTGCTTTTTGCCGCATAACCTGTGGCCTACTCCCCCTCAGTCCATATGCCATCATCAGCATTCGATAGAGATAGAGAGACAATTTGATAGCCAAGTCAATTTAAGGACACGGCAAGAAAAAGGGGATGAGGTTTGGGAGTTTGGGAAGTAACTACGAAGAGCGATTTTTAGTGAGTTTTCAAGTGGAATTTTTAGTATTTTGAAAAGGTTTTTAGTAAGATTTTCCCAAGATATCGAAGCAAGTTTGTCAGTACATATGCTATTTATATATGATGATGTATTGATTGATTTCCTTATTCCAAATATAATTTTAAATATATTTTCCCAATACAAACCTCTAATATTTACAAAAAATAAGGCGATGAAATTGAAGATTTTAGGAAATAACTAAGAAAACGACTTTTTTAAATTTTTTTGAAATTTTGGAAAGGTTTTTAGTTAGGTTCTCAAAAGATATCGTAGTTGGTTTGTTAATACATTATTTCCAGGGTCTAGAACAACGTTCCTGCTAATTTCCTTTTTTCTCATAGACTTTTTAATGTAAATACCTATTACAAACCATATATTTTTACCAAAAAAAGCAGATGAGCTTTGGGAGTTTAGGAAATAATTAAGAAGAGCGATTTTTACTAAGTTTTAAAGTATTATTTATATTTTGGAAAGGTTTTTCGTTAGATTTCCAAGAGATATCATGGCTGGTTTTTTAATACATATATTTCCCATACATTCTTAGCCATTTAAAGGGTTTCAATGACAACCTAAGCAAGGTCTTTAATTATATAATTAAATTTATTATTATAAATTCCAAACACAACCCCTGAGTATTTATATAAAAATATTATATTTTTAAAAATATTTACATTCCCCAAAAAACCAGTACTTTTCCCCAGTGCATATATCAAACTCAAAATGTCATTTTGGGTCTAAGAACTGGCCCGTTCTCTGGCTTGCTCATTTGCCGTTATTAAAGCAATTCTATGAATATTTTAAAAGCTTCGTTTGTGTGTGTGTGTGTGTTTCGGTGGAGGAGGGGTGCATATACATACGTCCTTTTGCCATAAAAGGTTTAGAATTTCACTGAGAACAGAAAACTGCAAAGGCAGAAGACAGAGAAAGGCGACTTTTGGACGAGTAAATACCGAATTTGAGCCGGTAAATAATGAAGGGAGGGAGGAGGTGGTAGTCCTGGCAAGGTGGACGAGAGAGACTCACTTAAGCCGCATTTGGGCAGCCAGTCCCATAAAGGAAAATCCTATTGAATGGCCTTTTGTTTTAGCATGGAAATGCTTTTAAACGGACACAAAAAGCAAAAGTCCGCTGCGACTTTCTTCTCTGGGTGCTCTTGGTGCCGTCTGCTGCGATTGCTTCTTGTTTATTATTCGCTCAGTCAGCTCTAATGAAGGCCAGGAGGAGCACTTATCCCCGCTTATGCTGCCCACTCTGGACCTGACTGAGTGAGAAGGAGAACCAGGGTCGTCAGGAAATATGATGGCGAACTTTCTGTTCTCTGGGTTTGTTCAGCTAACAAAAAAAAAGTTTCAGCCTCTGATTCTGAAATAATTACGCACAGCCAACGCACTCGAACGCCTTTGGAGTGGTTGCTGGAGGTCTAGAATCTCCTAGAGAAGCTCCTGGACTTTGATTCATGCTATAATTATGGCTATATCAGGGATCAGGTATAACCCAAAAATCTGAAATACATAAAAATTGTTAATGTAACCTTTCAAATTTGTTAAAAAATCCATTTTTAAATCTATAAGTACTATAAATTAATCAATTCTTTTTAAAAGATCAACTTTTAGAACTTGGTGCACAAAGTTCTAAATTCTAAATATGTTAACTCAAATTATTTATAAAACCAATTTTCTGTTATTTTAAATTATTTCTTTAGCTAATTATACGGTTTAAGACTTACTAACTTGCTTTTAAAATTAATTACATTTCAATGTCCTTAATGAAGTAACAGAACTCTAGTACATTCAGATCGTTAAAAAAAAAACAAAGGGATACATGTTCAAGTTATAATATAATTCTAATATAATATAACTAAATTTATAATATAATTATAATATAATATAATATGCTCCTAAAATATATTTTAGTTAAGTCAAAAACAATTCCGATCAGCAAAACACATTTTTCTTTTATTTTCAGTAAAAAAAATGCATGCAAAAGATCTAGTTAAAACCCTCCTATTAAGAAATAAAAACAACACTTTCAAACTCTAGATATATACATTTTCTTGAGTGTACTGCTTACATCCTTTAGGCTTAGAGAGATGAAACCCTCTCAAGTACGTGATGCACTGGCATTACATAACTTTGCTTTCGAATTGATTGGAAAACACGCACACACAGGAAGAGCACGGAAAACACGAAAACTAGATCAGCAAACCCATTCACAAAGCAGAAAAGTGCTCCAGGACCTTTGCACCGCTCCTCCTCCATGCCAAAAGTTTCGGCCCCCTTGTGCGAGTTAATTAGAAGCCTATTGATCAACTTGAATTGCAGCTAATGTGGCAAAGTTTGTTGGCCAACAACGGGAATGCACATTTATTAATTAAAATGCCGCAAAACACGCAGGCAGGCAGGCAGGCAGTCAGTCAGTCGCTTTCATTAGCGTTTGTCAAGTGTCCGTCAGAAACAAAGAGCGACGGTGGGAGAGGGGGACGCCATCAGAGGCTAAATTGATGGTCGTGTTTGTTAGTTTAATTATGCATTGCCTGCGAGTCCTTCGGCGCCATCCGCGCTGTTATCATTCACAATATGCACTGATGCTGATGCGGAGCTGATGCCATTGCTGTTGCCGCTGCAGTTGCTGTTGCCACTGTCATTGTCGTAATAATGCAAAAGGACACATGAGCAGCCCGCAAACAAACAAACAAACAAACATGCGGCCAATGCAAACAGCAAACAATTTACGGAGATACTAGGAATTTACAAGGACACTGAGAGGAACTAGGAAAACCTTAAAGCTTTTGTTAAACAATTTTAAATGTGAAATATATTTTTAGTTAATTTCTAATCAGGTTTAATATTATTTATATTATTATAAGGAATGCCAGAAAAAAAATATATCAAGATATACAAAATGTTTACAAATCTTTGTATTATTTTATACCCAAAATCTATATATAATTACCATAGATTTTTTTCGGTGCCTCCAACCAATACCGAGAGTGCGGCTTATGTCAACAATAATTTTGTGCCTGCATTTTCACATTTTGATTTTTAATTTAACTGCGGTTGTGCCATGCTCGACTCCGATGACCGCAAATTTCTAATAACAATTTGTAATTGCCATAAATTAAATCACTTTGGGGTGCAATTTCTCTGCGTGGGTTATAAACCACAGCCAGCTAGAGATCTAATCTCACCAACAAATATATACAAGTAACCATTGCATAGATTTTTATACATTTTATATTGGATTTTGAAAACCAATTTACTTTTTTTTCAACCATATATCCCGCTGATTTATTGTTTTGATTTTCTGTAGTTGCTGCGACTTGTAAAATTACTTCTTTATTTGATAAATCATAGATTTGTCAAATAAAATTTCACTCTTTTAATCTTACTCCTTTGTTTTATTTACTATTAAATTTATTATTTAAGGTCGGGACGGCGCGAACGCCATTCCCGGCTACCAAAAATTTCACGCACGAGTTATTCACATTAGGAATAATCGCAGAGGTCAACTCAGCCGAGGTGCAATGGCCAAGCCTCACTCCGGAGGAACCGCCTTCGTGATCACGGTTAACCTCTACGCCAGGTAAGTATGCTTTTTCCACCTGCGACTGGGGGTTTCCATCACAAAGCCGCTATAACCGGTTGGGAATTATAAGGCAAGGGTGGCGGGTAAAACTCAACCCCCAAGATATGCTAAGGAAAATTATATATTTCTTGATAGTTCAGATTATGGCCAGCAGAGTTTAAGTGGGAACCTATTGATTTATATTAAAACACGATTTGCTTTAGACTTTTTTATATCATTTTATGTTAAGAAATAGCATGTATAATTTTATTTCTCTATTTATTTTTTGATCGCCCATAGGAAAGCTATAAGATATAGTCGTCCCATGTGGTCTGTTCCGTCATATATCAGAAAAGTGCCGAAAAGCAACTGCACATTTTGTTTCTCTAACATTTTTGTTTTTTATTCAATTTAATTTTTTGTTAACATATAAACTGTATTCTTATTTTTCTGTAAGCTCTTGAAGAATCGCTGGAATATTTACTATATAATCAATTTAAAAATATATATGTTGAAAAATATAGAAGTAAAGTCAATTTTTAATACATTGCTTTCTGGTATCCTTTTTATTTTTTAAATACAATCGACAATAAAAACTTTTAATTTGATTTCTGATTTCAAAAAGTCACCCATAAGGCCCCCCTAGCTATCAAAAAGCTATTAACAAGCCCTAATAAATTTTAAATAATTTTCTGAGCCCAGGCAAACTATCGAAAAAAAAACTATCAGCTAACCCTCGCCGGCAGGACCTAATTGAATCAGGCTAGACGACGGGGAGTTTCCACTTGCAGGGTTTTCCCTCCCGGGAAGCGAGGTTCCAGGCCTGCCTCGCCATATGGAGCTGTGTGAAATCCAATCAACGTTTTTTTTTTTTTTTTTCTAATCAGGCAAAGTATAAAGTAAATTCAATTACGCGGCTACTTTGTAAATCCCCCAGAATCACACGCCTAGGAGACGCTCCTCCTCGGAGTGTGCGTGTGTGGCATGCATATGGGGAATGTGGGGAAAGTGGGAAAAGTGCGTGGGAGGATAGGGAAATTGTCCCAAAAGAATTTTTTGAAAATAAATAGAATTCCGCCAAAGTCAAAGCAGAGTAAACAAGAGTGTGTGGATTTTCGAGGGGGGGCGGCAGCAGATGAAGGGGAATCCATGGCAACTAATCAGAAATTCCGTCTCATGCGCTGATGTGAAGTGTGCCACCAAAAAAAAATAAAAAAAAATACAAGAGAGCGACAGACAGACGCAGGAGACAGGACAGCACGGAACAGGACGAAGACGGACTCCGGCCCAACCCAAGTGGCATCTACTACAGCGCCCGGGATTATGCAAAATTCAATTTGCAACTTAAATGTGTTTATTTTGCGTTACGCTCTCGCCCGCCTGCCTGCTGGGGCAATTTTTATTTTCACTGAAAATGAGGGATTTACTTACTTACCAAGTCCCAGGCCAGAGACGGGGGAGCTGGAGACGGAGCCGGAGCCTGCCTGCCTCTTTGCCGGGGTGATAAGCGAACGGGTAGCCGGAAAATGGAATGCCGCAGCGGTGGCAAAGGGGAGGAAGCTACGTAACGAGCTGAGCGTTACCCAAAACCAATGAGCAATACCGCCATCAATTTTCCAATCTTATTGAGCGTTTAAAAATGTGAGTGTGAGCACAGAGAGAAAATAAGAGGGGCTTGTAATTTGGGAAATAATTTAGGGGGCAGAAAAATAAATATATATGAAAATAATGGGAAGAAACGAAAGTAAATTTTTGTTTTGGGGAAACTAGTTTATAAAAGGGAAAAGATACAAGTTTTTTAAGTAAGAATTCGATAAATATAGATATATATATAGATTTTAACGTCGCAATATATGTGCGATATATAGATATAAGGAATACCACCCCTAATAATCGGATATCCAAACAATAAAAATGTAATAGGACTTTACAGGTATTTTTATGCTTTATCTATTTATTAATATTAAATGCGATAGTTTTACTATATTTGAAAATTCGATATCTAGGCTAACGATATTTTTGACATGTTATCAAGCCCGATATACAAACAAAAGAAATTTAATAAGATTTTAAGGGTATTCTTAAATATTATCGCAATATTAATATTAAATGCGATAGTTTTACTATATTTGAAAATTCGATATATAGGCTAACGATATTTTGTCGATTTGTTATGTCGACATTTTCCTCTCAATATACTCTCAATATAGGGAACACAAATTTCGTTGCTAGCAGATTTAAAATATATGGGCGTTACGCATCTTATTTTTTATTCTTTTTAAATATATTATTTAAAATCCCAGATCTCTGAAACTATAGGAGCTAGACCTTCCTAATTTATGGACAATATTTCATAGAAAATCTAAATCGCATTTAAAATAATATAATTTTTATGCTCTGTGTAGCTGGGCGTGTGTGCAAGTGTGTGTGTGGGTGTTGCCCAAACTGTGGCGACAACGACATCGAGAATGAGAACGAGAACGAGAACGTCCTGTGACCGGCTGCAAATTGCTGATTTACAAACAAAATGAGATTTCCGGCGGAGAACCGCAGCAGTCCGCCTTTTTTATGGGCCCAAGCAGGCAACATAAACAGTTTGCTGGCCCCCAGCCTCCGCTCCTGCTCCTGCTCCTTGGATCCTTTGCATAATAAACGGAGCTGGCCGAAGACCTCAAAGCTGCAGTTCAGAGAGACAAATTGCCGAATTCAATTTTGATAGTGAATTTAGTCAGCCGTTTATTTAATTTTATGACCCAATCAAAGCCATCTCGATGATGAGGAAGCGTCCTCGCTCTCGATGATGATGGGTACTATGGATGGAGGGGATATTCCTGCCAGCTAACCTGACTTATCGCAACTAGGACTTTTAATTACTTGTCAGTCAATTTGCTTATGACAGCAGCTGGAATTAAAATTCAACTCAAGACCCTCACAAATGACAGTTGAATGGAATTTTGTGGAATTTTCCAGTTGAGAAACAAAGCGATGCCTACGAAGGGAAAATGTTTTTTAGTTGCCTCACGCAAATTAGCCGAAAGTTTTTCCCTTAAGAAAGGAGCAGGAGCAGGAGGAAAACTAGGACGAGGCCAAGGCTGAAACTGAGGCTGCTCCAAAGGGAGAGAGAGAGAGAGAGCGCCCCCAGAAATGAATATTTGATGGCAGTGGAACCAGGGAACAAATTAAAAGCGCTTGGCAAAAGCTTGTTGCATACTTTATGGCGCTAATTTAGGGGCGAAAGTTAGAGAGAGGAGTGGAGGCTGTGGAGAGGAGAGGAGGAGGATGGAGAGGGGAGTGGAGGAAGACCAACCTCATCTAAGGACAGGACAGAAGTTGCCACCAGGCTCCTTCTTGTTTATTTACGCACATTAATTTGCAGAAAAAGGGTTTGCCACTGGCCACTCCCTTTTCCTCCCCCCTAGCTCCCTCCGTACTTTGCCTAACCATTTTCCCATTTTCCATTTCCCATTTCCCCGTTGCAACCGCATTTCAATGTTGCAGAAAATGTTGTCGCTACAACTAAATGCTTTTAAGTGCATTTTAGTGTACCCCCAAAAATTTCTATGAAATTTCCTGCAGGCCTGCAGCTTGGCAGCTTGAGGTGTGGCTACCTTATATTTTCCACGCTTTTCCACAGCTCACTTTTCCACTCTTCCACTCTCTTCCCTCTCTCCTCACTCTCCCCTCTCTCTACTCTCTCCCCTCTCCCTCTTCCACTCTGTGTCCAGCGAGCATTACGTATACGCAGTGTGCTCCCTCATAAATATTCATTCGCAATTTATGTAAATGCCTTCCCTGCCACTCCCCTTCTCCACTTTTGATAATGTGTCGCGTTTTAATTATGAATTAATTGCGAATGATTTCAACATCATGCATTTTAATTGACATGCCATTGTGCCCGATCTATGGGAGCATATATAGTATGCTCTATATATGTATATCTGCGAGGTGTCATCCACTCAAGCACACACACCAGCACATACTCGCATCATTTATCACGCAACCGACGCGGGGACTGACTACGATATCCTGGCCATAGGGATATACACATACATACATATATAGCAGCGATAGCTCTATAGCCTTTGTGCGCCCGTGGCCAGGGTATGTCGCAGCCATTGTGCGGTCGCCACTCGTTTCAATCAATTTCATTTCGTTATCGTTATTGACATTTTGTAATTTAATCGTGTGCTTTGTCGCATGCGGGGAACGTCATGCTGCACACATATCGAGAAAGGGAGGTGCACTGAAAGGAAATTGGTTTTAATTGGATAGAAACATTTTTAAGAAGCTACAGGTTTGCGTAACAATCTTGCCTTGTAGCAACTTAATCTTAACATGACTTAACATTCGATCCATAAACTACTTAAAAAATGTATATCATATTTTAGAGACGTTTTAAAGGAAGTTAAAGCCCTGAGTGTATTTCTAAATACTTAAAGATGATTATCTTTTAGTTTTTAACTGTGTTTATTTATTTATTATTATTTGCGTGTTATTCACATGGAATTTGTTTTTTTTTTACATTTTATTGCATAGTTTGTTTTTTAAGCGATTTAAAACCTTAAGTGATTTCTCTATTACAATTTTGTAACTTAAATAAAAATGTCTTATTCTCTTATTTTTGTATGGGTCCATAGATTTTTTATAGCTTATTTTAAATACATTTTTTAAGCATTAAAAACCCCAAGATAGTAATGCACTCCTAAAAGATAATGTTATTCTCTTTTAATTATTTTAACCTGTATTTATTTCTTAATTATTCACATTAACTATTTGTCTTTTGAAAAATTTTTAAAATACTTTAAGACACTTTTTATTATCAAAAAACATAGTAATTTCTGTGTTAAATTATTTCGTTTACCTTATTTTTCAACAGTCTTTCTTTATTTATTTGTTAAACACTTTAAATTTACAAGTGATTGATAATCTAGTTTAAGAGTAAAATCCTTTAAAAATAACATTTAAATCTCCCCATAAACCTTTAAATTTTGCGGTGCAACACACACTCTCCTCTCCCCTGCGGCAGCTTTTAACTTTATCAGCTTGTTTGGCTTGTGGTTTTGCGCTGACAAAAAACAAAAAAAAAAGAATTAAAAAAATAAGGAAAAAAAATGGGAAAAGGCTAGCACAGATGACACGGAAGAAGATGAAGATGAAGGGACAGCCGGCGATATCCGATGACGTGGCGGCAGCAGGACATTAATAAAGGCTTCCGGTGCAGGATGAACACGATGATGATGATGATGATGGGGATGACGATGATGATGATGAGCAGGTGCAGCCACTAATTAGTTGCAGCCGCACAAATATCGGAGGAAAGAAGGATATAAGCCAAGAGGCAAGAGCCTCTCTTTCCTTTTATTGAAGCTGCGGCGCGCTGAATGAATAAGGAAATTAGATGCCCGGAAGGCGAGTGAGTTTTCCCTATCCCGCAACATGTGTGGTCCTTTGCCTTGATTTTTGTGGTTTCACACACTCCCCACACACACACACACCACTCGAGCGATGGGATCTCTGGTTCGACGCTTAAAAACTCATTTAGCCTCGAGGAAAAACTGAAACGACAGCTGCGTTTCCCCAGCTTCACTTTAATATAAAATGTAAATTTTAACCAAAAACTACTTTTTTTTTGGGTCTGTATCCCCAAGTCAGCACACACACACAGTGTGTTTTCTCCTCTCCCTCCCCTTGGGTCAACCGCAGGACGACAAGCGTTGCGAGTGGAAATTTATTTGATTTGCCAACGAAAATGAAAATGAAATCGAGCCCCAAGTAAATACACACGATAAATATGTCGTAATATTTTAATCAAATTATGCAATTCACTGGACTCCTCCTCACAGATCCTGCTCCAGGCAACCGGCAACATATGACTTTTGAATTAAATGACCTGAAAATTGTCCCCTTCGTAGACACTGACAGCAAAGGGAAATGTACATATAAAAAAAAGGAAACACGGACGACACTTTACGATCTCATTAACCTGGGTAATGGCCAAATTAGGGCCACGAATGAGGCTGGGTTCCAGGGAGGGCTGCTTGTCGAACCATTCGATACCCTGACTAAAATCATTATTCCTTTGCCAGCAATTTTGCGGAGAATTTCTTCATTCGTGCGAAGAACGATTCAACTTGGCAGGGAGGGAAGCGCGGCAAGTGACCGCAAAGACAGGGCCAACAAGGACGACAATGTACTGAAGGAGCAGCAGGAAGAAGCAGTGGGATGGTGAGCTAGAAGGACACAAATGAGGCGAGACAACAACACAATAATGTACAATACTCGTTGTAACTGAGCAGCATGTGAGGAGGGGCTAGAAGGGAGTCGGTTAGGGAGACTCGCAAAGGCGCTTTAGGAGAGTCTTTGGAAATATTATTATTTCAAGGAGATTATAAATACATCGGGGCTACTAAAAACAACAGGATTTACAAGTTCCTCAAGAATGTGGAATGAAATATACAGTTTTGTATGAATATAGATCATTTTTTGAGAGATTTTAAAACTAGAAAACTGGGAACTACTTGGATTTTAGTCCTTCTTTATGGGGTTTAATGTGGCTAACAGAATCTTTCAATTTTAATAATATTTAATAATCATATTCCAATAAAATAAGTTATTCTTAGTATTAAAATGTAACCCGATACTTCTCTGATATCCAATAAGCTCAGGTTGTAGGTCAGCAATTGCTGAACATTTTGAGCTTGGGGTCCTTTTTTTTTCTTGTTCTCTCTACAATTTTTTTTTGTGTCCATTTTTCTGTTGCTGTTTCTGTTGTCCCCAACACGCTCATATTTGTGGCCAGCGTGAGTATGCAGGAGACAAGCCAGCAGGATGAGCGGAAAGCGGCCAAGGCAACTACACCTAAACGGAGACAAGCGGACACCGGCGGGACACCATGTGTGTGTACAAAGTACATGGACATGGACAAGGACACAGACATGGGCATGGACATGGACATGGACTTGGAGGGGAGGGGAGGGCTGAGGAACCTAGGACTGCGGCCAAGGATCAAATGAAGCACTCCAATGGCACCCAAGTGGGCTAATCAGAAGAAGGAGAAGCTTGTAACGACTGCCAGGGATGGCGAGTGAGTCAAGGAGTCAGTCAACAGTTCGAAATAAAAGAAAAATGAGGAAATGAAAAAAAAAACACACAGCGCACCAAATTGCCATTTTTTCTACGCTTCCTGCTTCCTGTGGTGGTGGGAAAAGCGTATAAAATGAAGTGGAAAAAACGTAAACTATAAAGGCAACACACATACACATACAGAGATCATGCATATGTATTCGCAGATATCGCCGTGTCTCTTCTGTGTAGGTTTTTCGCTTTTTATTTGTTTTCTGTTGTTATTACGACTCCATTGCGTTTAGATGGAGATTAAGTCGCTGCCTTTGCCCCCGCCCCTAACCCCTTGCTCCCCCCGCAAAAGCCGCCTCTACAGAAACCCACAGATTCAGCAACTCATTCCCTTTGATACCTCTTAGTGGAGGCTTTAGAGGGGGTTTCGGGTTGCTGGAAAATAAATAGGAGAGGCTAAAGGAGTAGAAAGTTCTTTTCCAGTCATGAGTCTGAATATACAAAAGAGAGGGGAAAGGAGAGAGAGAGCTTAAAGAGAACTCTCTCGTTCGCTTCTGAGTGGAAATTTTAAGGTATCGTAGCCTGAAAAGAATAAATGCTTACAAGTGGAAAAGATCTTTCCGATTAACAAGCTATCTCAAGAGAGTAAAGACTCACAGAATAGAGAGATCTCTTAGAATGAAACCGAAAGAAGACTCTCTCGTTCGTTACTGAAAATGTAGGCGATGTGTAAAAAATTGACACACAACTGAAAAATATTTTTTTAAAAAGCAAGCAGCCTCCAGTAGGCAATAATTTAATAAATAGAAAGATCATCAGATTGTAGTTTAAAGAAAAACTGTCTCATTCGCCACTTAAAAATGTAATCAGTCTCACGAGAGCAAAGATTCAAGTAATAGAAAGACTCAAATGTCCAATAATACCGGGTATCTGACAGTCTTCTCATTTTAATATAAAATATATATACTTACTTGTTTTTCGTTACATTTTTCTCAGCTCTCCTGCTCCTCTGCTGTTGTTATTTTTTGCAATTTTTTGCTTTATGAGCAGTTTATTTGCTCTCCAAGTGTGTTTGTGTGTGTGTGCCAGTTTCAGGCTCTTGTTGTTCTTGTGCGATGCGAGTGTGTGCCATGGGCCATATCCATATAGGATGCTGCCCAGATAGCACGGGGAAACTCTGCACCAACATTTGTTTATGATTTTAGTAACAAATGAAAACTGTGCAAAAAAAAAAAAAGAAAGCGCAAAATTATTGTATATTACCAGAGCGAGAGTGGGGGCTTGACTATTATATTGCTTTTGTGGGAATGCCAGGAGCTCCACTCCTGCTCCTGTCCCTGCTCCTGCTCCGCTGAGTGCCGCCCGAGTGGGAGTGTGCTTTTATTAGTCACTGTCACTGCGAGCTCGCTGCGCTCTATAGTTGCTCCCCAAAGAGCCATCGAGCAAAACGATGCTGATGCCGCGCCGATGTGTGTGTCCTGATAAGCGGTACGGCATGGCATGGTAATTTCTGCGCTCCTTTTTTTGTAGCTTTGTCTCTGGGCTGTTATTGTCGAAAATGTTGAAGCGAAAATGTATTAAAAATACAGGCATCAGCGATGGTGATGGTTCACGCAGACCAGCTCACCTAGCCAGGGCTGCCAAGCTATGCTGGGGTTTTATTTTTAAATAAGATATTTTGGTAGAGTAAAAATAAAATAATAAAAAGAATACAAAAAAAAGCTAATATGATTATTTAAATTTAAAAAATAATAGATGTACAACTTGACCTTGAGAATTATTTAACATCCCGTACATTGAAGATATAAATATATAGTTTGACAGAGATTGATATATTAATTGCAGGCAATTGTGGAGGGAAGAACAATAGAGAGAAAGGCAAAAATATATATATCCCGAATTTTATTACCATAATAATACTCCATTTTATTATAAATAATAAAGACCACCTAAAAGTTAATAAAAAATAAGTAAAGACAGTTCTAAAAATATTAAAATCTTAATTCTTTTCGAAAATTCTTATAAAAAAATATATTATATTTAACTAAAATATGTCATAAAAAAATATTATAATACAAAAAAAATTTAAATTAAATTAAATTTAAATAAAAATGGGAGCGCTCGGCAACCCTGGCTCAGCTAAAAACACACGCCTCAAAAGTAAGCCAAACCAAAAACGAAAAATATGTTCAGCACCAATAAAAACAGCACCAGAACACCACACACACACATGTTGTTGGGGTGTTTGACAAAAACAAAAGCACATAAAAGAAAATTGACTGCGAAAATGTGGAAACTCTTCATTTGACATCAACCTATAAATGCCATTGTCCTGTCATAAACGCGTTTCTTCTTTCCCTTTATTTTTTTGTTGTATTTAAATGAGCAGCTTGGGATTTGGGTTACCAATTTTCAATTGGTTTTTATATTTTATATATATTTTTGTTTATTTTTTAAGAAAATATTTAACCAATAATTACTTATACAGCTGAGCTTGGAAAGCATACACTTCCAGTCTCCTTTAGGCCTTGTCACGCTTCTGCCACATCAAAAGTGGCATTCATTAGCTTTATGCCCATGCCGTCGAGGTTTATGGGTCTCCCTGCATTACATCCATGCGTTTGTATGATTTTTAAGCCTCATTGTGAAGGCCCCAAGGTGTTGTGTGTGCGTGCGTGTGTGTCCTCGGAGCACACACACACAGCTCGAGCATAATTTCTAATTAACTTTTTGCTCGAGGTGAGCTACGTCAGATCTGGGATCCGCATTTCCCAGTTCCCTTTAGCACGTCATCATAAAAATGTTTTGCCAACACATTTATGCGACGCCTCTTGGGGAAGCTGAAAGCTGGGACTGCGACTGGGAGGAAAATGCGTAACAAATGAAGCAGGGAAAGGCTGGGAAAGCTGGGAAATGTGTAACGAACACCATGGCGCGGTGCTCAGTGCTTGGGAATGGTTGTAAAAACAGCAGCCAGGACATGGCTGTGCCACCTGTAAGTCCTCCTAAGGAGAAGGTCCTGTTGTTGTTGTTTTTATGCGTTAAGTCATTAAAATGAAAATTTATTATGCGCACCCCTCAAAGGAGGGGGGGTAGAGGAGAAGAAAAAAAATATAAGATGAAGGACAAGGAACGCGCGACGAAGACCGCCTATGAGGCGTATACGTAACGTAGCGCCAGGCAACTGGCATATATATCTCATTAAGCCTCGGCCTCGGAATGCTGCTCCTCCTGCCTCCTGCCTTCTGCCTTCTGCCATAATGAAGCCAATAAAGCTTTTTATCTGGCCAGACACAACGTGATTTATTTATATGCCCGAGAAATTATACCCAAAAAGCCGCCTTTGATTCCAAATCCTTAAGAAGGCAGCGACCGAAACAGGATAACAAGAAAACCACATAACTTGAACCGCTCATTAAGGTAAACTCGGAGAATTTTCGATGCAATAATATTGGAGGTGCTTGGATTTTGGTTTAATGAAGAGATAGATATGATTTTAATGAGAAATCATATCTAAAATGTATTCATAACTATAATTAGTGTAGTTGGATTTAGTAACCGCAATTATTAGTCCGAAAAACCTTTGCTAGAACTGTATAAATATATTTTTTTTCCTAGAAAAAGCTGAGATTTAAGCAAATAAATTATTCTGAGTAGGGTTTACTTTGAAAAATTAAATAAAAATATTGGTATTGAAAAGAACTTTATATTATTTATAACTATAATTTATATTTATCTCTTGTTATTAATGACTCTGTGCTCGTATGTACTTACTTTCCAATTTCTGTGTATATAAAAAAAGGGGTCGTACAAATTTTTTAAAGAAATCCTTTCAGTTGAAGAGCTTTTTGAATAAATCTTTGCATATAGTCTGCTCAGTATGACAGAATATATACTTCCTGAGGTCAGAGTTACCATCTTCTGTCATACATTCTCCCTTTCCTTTAAGCTATAATATCCTTTTTACCCAATATTGTACACAGTTTATAAAAATCTAATCTAAAAGTAAGTAAATGACTTTAGTAAGCATCTTTCGCTGTCGCCTCTCTCTCATTAAACTTCGGCTCCGGGATAACTAATAGCAATTACATGTTGCCCCCCAGCGGAAGTCCTTAATTTGTCAATCCCTGTGTGTGTGTGTGTGTGTGTGTGCTATGGGTGTGCGATCCAACTATCACGAGCAAGTTTGTCAAGTGAAATTTATGCGAGAGGAGCTGTAATTGAAGCGGAAATCCACAAGCAGCACTAGCGAGAGAGGGGAAGAGAGACAGGTGGAAGAATCTAATAATTTACTTTATTTGCACCTTTGAAGAGTCGCCCTTTCCCTTCCTGTGGGCAAAAAGTTTTCCACGTACACATGCCATCAGCGAAATGGAAAAAGTTTCGCTTTCTCTCTGAGTGGGAAGAGGCAAGGAAGCCACGATTTCCTGCTCATCAAAGCGAGCAAATTAAGAAAATTATCATGCATCGTACCTAGGCGACGCATCCAGCCCAGAATCCAATTAAACATAAAAATAAAATAAATTGTGACATTTTCCAATTAGCGAAGCTTCGAATAGTTGCTGTGGGGGGGAGGAGCGAAGAGAAAGAAAGATGAGCCTGCTGACAACATGTGTCATGCCTCCTCCCTATAGATCCTTGACTCCCCCCATTCCCATTCCCATTCCAATCCTGTCAAGATAAATGCCGGCACCGAGATGTCTATCGCCTGGGAATCGCAGGGCTGGAAGTCTCCCGTTTGGGTTTTTGGGGGGATAAGCACCCAGAGATGGGGCTTCAGAGATTGGACAGAGAAGGGGCTAATTAATGGCATCACAAGCCCCCAGCAACAACAACAGCAACAAATGGAAAATATGGTGAGGAAGAGATAACTCGAATGGTTAATACCCATTGTAATTAGAATTATTTAGAAATTTAAATATTAATAATTATTAAATATTTAATATATTTAACTCAAATCTCCACCAAAATCTGGATTATATTTGAAGTAATTAAAATGTATACTAAGCATAATATATTTTAAGACAAAATTATAAAATAAAGAAGCACTTTAAGAATTTGAAAGCGTATTAAATATAAAGAAAATTATTTCTACCACAAACCCAAACCTTTTCTGAGGTCCAATATCCCCAGGACATCGAGCTTTGAAGCAGCAAAAAATATCTAAAAAGCTGCAAGCGGCAAGCGACGGTCTCTTCTTCGCTCCAACTAGCTGCAAATTACAAATGAGTTCGACACAAGAGATGCTACAACCAGACACAAACATACAAGGAGAACGATTCGAATGTGAAAATAATTGCCAAAAATAACAGAGAATTTATTTATGCTTGACTACTTCAGCAAGGACTCCCGGCAATTGGCACTGCCATTGGGTTTTTATGATTTTGGGCAGAGACAGAGCCAGAGCCAGCTCCATCTTCAGCTCCAGCTTCCAGCTCCATCTCCATCTCCAGCTCCATCTCCAGCTCTCTAAATGTGCAAAAACACATAAAAATGTTGAGCAATTTCTCTCTGCGGCATCCATCCTTTTGCCTTTGGTCGCCTTTTGCTTTGCTTTCTTGCAATTTGCAACTAATTGCTACAAATTAATTTTAGTATGCTTTTAATGGCATTTTGAATGTGGCCAAGAGACGAAACGAAACGAAACGAGTGTCGGCTTCCCCGGACACAATGGAGCTCCTTTGTCCGAGAGAGCAAAGGGATTTTTGTGGTTTGCCTTTTGCTGGGTTGGATTTAATGAGCTGCGACAATCGTCATAGTCCTGGCCCCAAGATGGATCAAGAGCCAGAGCTCGAGGAGCAGCAAGGAGCAACTGCCAACAATGGAGCGCATTTAGTTGACAGGCTCAGAGAAACACGCCTCGAAATTCCTGTCCTTCCAAGTAAAAGTTTTGTCTTGAAAAAAAGGGGGAAAAAAAAGAAAAATAAATTCCGGACTTAAGTCAAAAAAAAAAAGAAAGGGTAGAAGCCATGAAGGAAGCACAGTGCGTGCTCATTAGATCACCATTGTGCTGCATCCGGAGGGGTTTCCGGGTTTCCGGAGTCGCTGGCACTTGCCGGTCACGCCCTCCGCCTCCCTCCAACACATCAATTTGTCGTCGTGTCAACAGCAAAACTAATTTATTTACGAGCCTCTCTCTCTCTCTCTTTAAACCCCCTGATTATTCATACGCACTTGTGGCCCAGCCCCTGGAGTAGTAGCCTCCTGTCTGCATCCTGCATATACATAGCATCCTGCAGCCAGCATCCTGCGTCTGTTGACTTTCATTAGCTCAAATTACGCAAAAGTACTCGAGCGTTGCACGCATAAATCAGACGGCAAATCAAATTCACTTGCAGATGCACTCTGCACTCCACACAGTCTGCTGCCGGTCGCATCCTGGTCGGTTCTCAATGGTTGGCAGCCCATAAATGGTGACCCCGATACACGGGCCATTGGATTGGTTACCATACTCGGTGCAGGGAGAGAAAAATTTTGGTAATTTTAAGGGTTATTAAAATGTTAAAATAATCTTGGGATTATTTTTTAATATTCATGTATTTACTTATTTATTTATTTACTTCCAGCAGAGATTTTAAGATTGTTTTAAGCCTTGTGATTAGTAAACCTCTCTTCCAAAACCAACCGCAATCTCTCTTTCAGTTTAGTTGTATTCAAAGAGAAAAAAACCCAGTCCCTCTCTCTCTCTCTCACGCAGTGCAGCTAAACAACTACTCTATCTCTCTCTGGTTTGCTACGAAGTGGAGTACTCGCCAAAAAAGAGAGAAGATGATAGCAAAACTCTCTCTGCAGTTCAAAAATTTCTCTCTTTGAATGTATTTAAAAAAACGTTCTCTCTCTCTATTTTCCTAAGAGAACAAATATGAGAAAAATCTTCCCTGTTCGCTAGTAAATGATGTTTTTTCAATATTTTAAGAAAACTCAAGAAGCGAATATTAAAAGATCCTTTCCCTAGAGAAATCCAAGACTCTGAATTCAATAAATTTATTAATGAAATCTGAACCTTAACTATGATCTGATGAATCATCAACTAAACCTCTTGTCTTAAGGCAATAAAATTTAAAATATTTCTGTTTAACCCTTATTCTTCCAGAGTGTAAAAATCTTGAATTATTTACCAAATCTCCTGGAATATTCCTCGCACTGCACCTTTCTATCTGTCACGAACTCAGTGCGGTAGCCACGCCCTGGTCATGTCGATGCCGCCGCCTGTGTTTGGTTTACGTGCTTAAATTGGCAATTAGCAGATTAATTGTCACTGCCAATATATATGCGTCAATATTTTGTGTGCCTCGGACAGATGCAGAATGCAGTTGCAGTTGCAGTCCACTGCTGCATACTCGTCCTCATCCTCATCCTGCGATCCTTTCACGTAGGAACATAGTTTGCTTTACGGCCGCTGTGTTGTTTACACAATTGTTGCTCTGTTGCTCTGATGCTCGGCTGTCTGGGTTGCTCGGCTGCTGTTTGATTTCACTAACGAGCATTAGCATAAATTGCTTCAGTATCGAACAGGGGGACAGGGCACTACGGCACTGCGGCCATATGCCACACTCGATGCGTTTGTGTGCATCATTTAGCAACTTGCCATGGCCTGTCACTATTTTCGTGCACTCTCCCCCCCTTTGAACATTGTGCAGTCAATCAATTGTAAATTTTTAATGAGTTTTCATTCTGCCATCGACATGTGGGCATCATCGACCTGACAGTGAAGCAGCAGCAGTAGAAGCAGCAGCTGACCGCCACGGGTTTGTGGAATGTGGTCATTCCCCTTTCCCTGTCCCTGACTAAGCAATTTGTCACACTAATTAGCTGCTGCCTCTGATGGTTCTGCTGCCACTACTACTGCTGCTGCTGCTGCGGTTTCCCACTAGATGGCCCTGTCCATGTGGAGGTCATGTCACAAATATTGCGTATACGCCACCGCCTCGGATAAGCGATGCAAATTGGTTTGTAAATGAGCAAAGCGCTGGCCTGGCGGGGCATTTCCATCAATAAGCTGGGAGTTGGCAGGTTATCGGCCGGAATGTTGTTATAAAATAGATAATAAATATTAAAAAGGGACATGAAAATCAAAAGGGTATCTTAGAGGGTCTCTTGGCGGTTATAATTATGGAAATCAAAAATAAATGCAAGTAACTTATAAATATGAATTTTATGTTGATTCTTGGTATGATCTTTTAGTAGTTAACAATAAAAACAACATCAAAATCATGACTACTCAAGATATTTTATTGAGATTATATTTAGTTGATCAATCAAAAATATATATTTCTATACACGATATATGTATATTTTATTAATTAGATTGATTAATTATTGATTCTTTGTATGATTATTGAAGAAAACATAAAAATCATGACTACTCTGAGCTATTTTTATTGGTATTATTTTTATTTGATTAATATTGGTATAAAACTACCAAAAATATATATTTTTATACACGATATATGTATAGTTTATTAGTTAGGTTATTAATAAGTTTCATAAGAAACAAAAGCAAACAAAAATTAGCAAGAGTTCAAAATAGAAAACAAATCTGATATTATATATCAACATTATTTTCAATATATAACTAGAAACATGGATATGTTTTACATATATCGAAACAGTATATAATATTAATTAGTATATACTTTTGCATCTCATATAGTTGGGAATACTTTGCTTTGATCCCTAGTTCTAAGCTACTCTTCAAGAAAATTGTACAATATTTATATAAAAATCAAGAGCTCACACTTCAGCAAAGGATTCCCCACAAAAACCCTCTCAACGCATTGAATGACTCCTAAACAGGAAAACTCTTAATTTGACTCACTTATCCTTTTTTTCTAGGAGAATATTTTTCTTACAGAGCAACCACTTGCTTCACTTGCTCTCCAAAACTCTGGCCGCAATAATTTCACACAAAATATTTCCGCAACACATCGTCGATGGCAGGTCCTTTCCGAGGATGAGAGAGAGATGCTCCTCCTGCATTTCACTTGACTTCACGTCCTCATCTCCGGCTGCAACTTATCATTTTATAAGCATTTGTTTTTCCACCCCCCATGTTTCTGTTTTTGTTTCATGTTTTTGTTTCTTCTTAGCTGTTGTTTTTTTTCTGTCGGTGCTGCAGCATAACAAAATATTTTGTTGCATTTTGTTTGCTCTGGCCAGTATCCTTCGCCTCCCCCCCCGTTGCATGCCTTCTGCGAGCACTTTATGTGACAGATACTTTAAAATGTGGCAAAGTGGTTTTTGGCCAGCATTCAGCTCTCGAAACGGGAGCCACATGCGAGTGCCAGCCACTCTCGTTGTCGTCGAGTATCATTCCAAGGCGAAATTAATGCAAAATTATGTGCCACGTAAACTAATTTTTATAAGGGCCTGTTGACCCTGGCAACAGCCCCTTTTCTGGCCTACGATTTACGAGCTCTCGCACCAAGTGCTGGCCATCGCCGCAATCCTTTTCATAACATTCGGCGACCGTTTTATTGCCCCGTTTGCTGCCACTTAGGAGTGGAGCGAAAAAAAAAAACACCCAAAAAATACCGCGTGGCGCATTAAAATGTTGCCCAGGCCACCGCCGCCTCCGTCTGTTCTCTTTCGCAGCGGACTCAATACACTCGGAAAAGGGTGGGATTTTTATTAAAATAATAACTGAATTGGTGCTGTGCTAAGTTTTGTAATTTAAAGTCTATTTTGAGGTTTTTTGTGAATTTTCTTTTTTGTGAATATCAAAAGGAAATGTTAAAAAATGTAATTTACCTCATATTTATGTCTAAATTATGCTTAGAATAAATTACTAAATTCTATAAACGCAGCAGAATTTATACTAAAATTTATGCAGTATATGGTATATGATGTTTATACTATAATGTTTGTTTATGTATTTAAAATTTGAGAGTCCCTTATTCTTAGGAATTATCTAAGCCTTCTACCAAATAAAATAGAAAGATTCAATTAAAAAATCAACAATTGCAAATTTTATATATTTTTAAGGTTTTTAGAATATGAAAACCCTTATTCTTAGGAATTATCTAAGCCTTCTACCAAATAAAAAAAAAATCAATTTTAAAATATTAGGGATATTAGGCATATTCATATTAAGTAAGACCCTTAATTTTTTTTTCAAGATTTTCGGTGTTTTGTTTAATGGTTGTGGCTGCTGGTTGATTCTCCCAAAAACCTATTTGTTGTTATTCTATCATTTTTATATTTGTGGATGTTAAATAAACCTCTAAAGTTCTTAAATCTCTAAGAGGGTGTCAAAAATATCCCATTAGTTATTATAAATTTATTTTTTAACACGATTTTGTATCTAAAAAAAATGTAGAATTCTTTTTTATATATTTCTAAGGTTTTTAAAAATCGGAAACAAATTTAATCAGGCCTTAAATTTTATTAGGTTTCTTATTAAAATTTTTATCCCTGCTGTAACTAAAAAATAATTATTATTATTTTTAAGTGCAGTCGGTTGTTGTTCAAGTTGAAATTTATATTAGGCCAACAAAGTCGCTGCCAGAGGAGGAGGAGTGCCTGGCCAGGATTGGGTGTTGGGGATGGCTGAGCCGGGCTGTGCCTTTGGCGATGGCGCCTGCTCTCAAGTGCTCATAAATTCACGAAAATTTCACAGCCGCCGACGGACCAAACAAAATAAAAAAAGCGACGACGAGTAGCGGGGAGTGGGATGCGTCAGCTGTTGCAGCCCTTGGCCAGCAGCAGGGGCAGGAGCAGAAGCAGTAGCACACACTCGACTTTGGTTTGGCAACATAAATTGTTAAAGAATTGCCACTTTGCAGTCGTAAGGAGCACATAAGCCGGCCAAATAAAAACCCTTTCACCCTTCGCTCAATGCCAGAGGGAGGTTCGGACCACAGGCAGGGGAGCAATCAGTCGCAGGACCTCGGATTGGATGTCATAAAAATGTCATCTGCGGGAATGGCTGACAAAAGAGGGAGCAGAGTGAAAAGGAGGCTAGTCCAGCGATTCTTTGTCATCATTATGGCAGCCAATTTGTACTCAATAAAAGCGCCACTCGACCATGATGAGAGCGAGTCCTGCCAATTGGTTTCCATCAAAATGTAACATGTCTCTGCCAGTCCATTGAAGGATGCTGCAATTTTCGGCTGTGTGGTCGTGTGTTATCCTGTGTTCAAGTCCTAGTCCAAGTCCTAGTCCGTCTCCGTATCCGTCCGAGTTCCCCCCCAAGTCCTTGCATGTGAAGGGCCGTGATTTATAAGCGCTTTGCCAGCGATAACAGACGGAGGCAGGGCCCTTGGCCACGCCCACGAACAAACAATGGCAAAGTGGACGCGCAGGACACATGCAAATTCCTCGGACACTGGCCGCAGCCACAGCCGCCTTCTTTCAATTTTCCTTGCACGAGGTTTTGCGGTGTCCTTCTCTTCCCCTCCCTTCCCGGCAGGCTTTTCCGAATTTTTATCTCAAGTTTCGTTGACAATAAAAATAGGAATAGGAATAGAGGAACGAGGAACCAGTAACCGCACAAAATGCCCAGTCCGGTCCCATATCATTAATTTTGCAAAAAAAAAGGAGGAACAGAGAAAAACGTCCTTATTGCCAAGTGCAGAATTGCAGGAGAAAGAAAGGAGAGAGACTGGAGAGAGCAGAGGGAGAGATTCGACCGACAAATAAATAAGGAAAGCAGCCGGACTTTGTTGTGCATTGGCAGCTCTGCGGTTGGAATGGCTTTTGGGCAACTGCAGAGAGAGAAAAACTTTAATCAACCTTTTTTTCTTTAGAATTTAGTATATTTTTTTGTTAATTTCTAAATCACAATGGTGTGAGTAGAAACAACCTGACAAATCCTGCCAAAAAAACATTTCTATAACATTTATAAAGTCTAGAAGAAATACAAAGAAAATAAGCTTTTACAGCTTGTATTTTTTTCTATATTTACAAAAATAATCTGTTGAAAAACAAAATGTATTACATTTTTTTTAGTTTTTTCCCATATTTCCAATTTTTGTAACTGGTGTAAAGTTACGAAAATATTTTAATTTGCTCACAGTGTACTTGGGTTTTGGGTACGAAACTGGGCTTGACCTCAAAACTGGTTGCAGAAGGGGACAAGCACGTTCACGTTCGACATTTCGTTAAGGGGGGTCATGCTGCGTTGGGGTTTTTCTGTCAAATTGAAATTGTTTTGCCTAAACAACAGAAGCTCTACTATATAAGCAAAGACAGAGAAGGCACATAAAGCAAGGAACCACCACCACACACACAAATTGGAAGATATAGATACAATAAGGAAAATTTATATTCATTAAGTTGAAAAAAACCCTTACCCCTACATCCTTTTTCCTTAAAATTACAACTCTTTCTAAATAAGAAAGATCAAAATAAAAGCTGAACTGCTTGCCATTATTCCAAAAAAAAACAAAACCGCTATTCAACTGCTTTGCAAGCAGTGCAACAAGTGCTGCCAGACTTGGCCAAGAATTACAGTAAAGTGCTTCCACCTCTTGCAAACCGCACAACTACGTCATCATGGTGAGCTTTCGATTTTGAATTCACATTCCAACGGATATAATATGATATAATATAATATTTTATTAAAATAGAGCACCGAAACTTCGAAAACTAAAAAAAAAGTCAAGGGCCTGAAGGGACCGCCGACCCCATCGCCCCGCAACACATTTACGAATAACCACCAACACATCCTTCGTATGATGAGCATCCACCGCAGCTTTCAGTGTTGCATTGGCAAGGAATGTAGGTTTAGCAGGGATACTTCCTGGGACGCCTCCTATAACAGCCTTTCCTTTCGTTTGCTATACAGACTACAGTGAATATGCCAACTTGGTGGAATCGTTGCACATCACACCACGCGTCATTATCCAAAAAAAGCACCTCAAGGCCAATTATACCTACGGCATGAATCTAAATATTCGCAACAGTGGATTGGTAAGGTCAAAACCAGATGGACTTGTTTAGATAATTTGATTAGAAATTAATCAGGGCCAAGTTTGGGTTTTTTGGGAATTCAAAAATTAATTGAAGACTCTGCTAGTTATTCTCTTTGATGCATCGATTATATATGTCGATAATATCGATATTCTCCGATACTCAATTCGATTACGATATTTGTAGATTGTGAAGTGCTACATTTATTCATTTTTTCTCGATTTGCATATCATACTGCACTTTTGCTCTCGATATGTAATATTAAGAATATCGATAGTATCGATATTATGCCTAAAAGTGCGATATATATATATTTTTCATCGATATAAATATCTTTTTGTGATTTTCCGCTTAATATGTGCATGTTTCTTATAAGCATTCTTCGATATTATTCCCAAAAATGCGATATTTATATTTTTTTTATCGATATAAATTTTCTTTTGTGATTTCCCGCTCGATATGTGTATGTATTATATAAAACATGTTCCAGAGCCCGTAAAAGTTATCCTTTTAATGGGTAATCTCTTGGTGACTTTCCATAAATCAGTTTTTTAGGGTGTACTAGTCCAGTTTCCATTCTCCTCTTTGGATTTGTTCCTCCAGCCTTGGATAAGTTTCACACTCTACTAATAGAATCCTACTTAAAGTTGCTTAGAAACCTCAGTTTCCTCCTCCAGTACCCCCGCTATGTCCAACTGAGCACCGACAGTCCGTCGGACACTTTCATTTCAATAGCAGAACTGGACATAAACCGCTATCTGGAAACCGATCAAAACATGGAGGCGAAAATCTGGATAAGGTCCTTTACCAAGCGGGATATCAACAGGCGCCGCCACATCTTTGTCGAGTGCTTTCACCCAAACATTATTTTTCAAGTGCCCATTATTGGTAATCGGAGTGAGAGGTTTAAATGATGGCTGACAGGCCTAATGATTTTCGCCCCTCTGCAGTACTGGCCAAGGATCACAATCCCACGGCCAGCGAATCGGTTGTATTTCCTAGATGCGTGCCCGGGAACAAGACCTTTTTTGAAATGATCGCCTACAATCCCACCAAGGATAGTGTGCGCCTTCGCTACAGCAAGTAAGTAGGCTCAACAGTCGAGAAACGCTCAGGGATAGATCCCCTTTTGTAGCACCAATCGGGGCCTAGAGATCAGTACGTGCAACAAGGAATTGGTGCCGCCGCAGGACTATCTCAGGGTGCTGCTGGCCATTCAGCCAAAGAAGATGCAAGTGTACAATGGCTTCTTCAACTTGAAGTTTGGAATGTGTAAATATACCAGATAATCTCTCAGAATCCCTTGGTAACACCACACTTCCTATGCAGTGCCCCCCAAGCCGGTGATATTCACCTTTACACCCAAATCCATGTCCGTCCACCTCAGCCTTGGTTGCGTCACCTTTCCCGAGACCAAATTTGGGCGCGAGGAGTGGCGCACGGTTACGATGTGCAACGAGGGCCTGGACGATGTGATCGTTACCGGGCAGCTCTACAAGGATCCATTGCCTGTGCCAATAACAGAGGACGATAGCTTGGCTTCATCCCAGAATACAATCACCGAAAAGCTGATCGGTGATGCTATCAGTATGCGAAGTGTCCTCATCTACGACTTTGAGGAAGAGGCTTCCGTCCAGGATGTGACCTATGATCCCAAGTCGAGCCAGCACTTTGAGTTTATACTGCCCAACCGTATCGCTGGCAACTCCTCCGCCGAAATCAATCTCGGTTTCAAGCCAGCCTACGACGTGGGTAATCTCTTTCCCGATGACATGGAGCCGCCGTATTTCCAGCGAACGCGAGCCACCTTTTGCTTTGCCAACGAGGAGGACTGCATCGAGTCGTACATCGTTGTGCTCTCGGGGAATATTAGTGGCATCGAAATGGAGCTACATCCGAAGGTGCTTGACTTTCGGAAGATCTATTTGGGCGAGGAGCACTGTGCCCAGATCAAGTTCCTCAACGTTGATTGTGAGAAATGACCATAGAAATACTGTGATAACTATAGCATCTTCACTCTCACAGCCGTACCCGCCAAAGTGAATTATATGGACTGTTCGAAGCCAGAGCTGGGTGGGATTCGCATTACGCCCTTCGAGGGCTTTCTGCTGGAGCCCTGCACCCGCGGCATCTTTAGCATGTCCTTCTACACTTTGGAACCGTCTCGCTTCTCGCAGCAACTGCGCTTCAAGGTGGGGAACGGAGCCAGCTATGAAGTGGAACTAAAGTAGGAACTGCTAATCGCTTTTTCAACTTTGATTCCTTTGATAACATCTCTCCTCCCAGGGGCTCGGGACAGCCCGTGCAGCTGCGCACCTTTCCCTGCCTTATCGAGTTTGGCAGCATACCCATTGCCGTGCCCCAAAAGCGTTATATGCTTCTGCTGAACCCTCTTGCGGTACCCATAACCCTACAAGTGAAACCGACCGAGGATGGGGCTGAGACACCGCTGGTCCTTAACATACGTGACTCCAGCGAGTTGCTGCCCATCACAGTCCGTGATCCCATTAAGCATCTGCAGCAAGTCCAGGAGGAGCTGCTCCAGCCGCTAGAGCCGGGAACGTTTACACTAACAGATATGGAGGCGGATGCTAGGTCCGTTAGGTCTGTGGATTCTACTTCATCGGCATATAGCCAAGAGTTTGAGGAGGATGTGATGGGTGAGTCCCCAAAATGTGAGTTGGGAAATTTGATGGACAACAAATACTTGCCCTGCCAGAACCCATTCCCATTATGGCCGCTTCGCTTTTGTCCAGTCTAAAGAAGAAAAAGATCTTTGACAAGTCCGAGTCGGATCGCCGCATCATCCAGGAGGCACTGATGGGTTTGCTGCAAACCAAATATTTCTCAATTTTTACCCAGCACAGCAACTTTGTGTTCATGGACTGGAACGCCCTGCCCAGTGATCCGCGTGAGGTGTACTGCGACAACGAAATTATATATCTTCGCCCGAATACCGGGCGAACGATCACCATTCTTGTGGTGCCCAACAGGCCGGGCTATTACCACCGATCCCTGTCGGTACGAATCTGTCCCGCTCTTCCGACTTGTTCCCCCGAGTCGAGCGATGATCAGCCGTCGATGAGGACCCTGATCAAGTCGGAGTACCTGTGCTCTAAGCTCTGGTTCGAGTACAATTGTGTTGTGCCCGATATTGAGTGGTCGCACACGATAGATCTCTGGGATCGTACCATCTATGCTGGGGAGGAGTATGACTTCGATATGGAGTTTAGGAATCGTTCCATAGTTGGTGCATTTCTTCACTATGATGTGGTTGTGAGTAGGGGTTAAGAGTTGCTAGTTTTTCGAGAGAGAGAGCAGCGATATGCATCTTAGTCTTTAATATATACTTAAGCTTTACGTTTACAGCCCAACGATATGTCCTTTCGCGATGGTATCTGGAAATTCTACATTGATTCGGGAGTCTCCGTCGTTGCCAGGTGCGCTGTGACCTTTCGCTCGCTGGGCAGCACCCGGCTAATGGGTCTGGTTAAGACTGTGGGCGCCAATCGACCGTATCCCTTTCATTTGCTAGCCAATGTTCTGCCCACTGAGATCCGGATTACGCCAATGTCCATCAACCGACGGCTGCATGTTTACGAAGAGCACAAGCAACACTTTTATATTGATAATTACACGCCCACGCACACCATGCTGAGCATAAGATTGGTGAGGATTAAAAGGAGGTTCCAGAGATCCCCAAGTTTCCTTAGATAATTTTATCTTGCTCTTAGAAAGATTGCGAACACCAATATCTAACATGTAAAGGCGGAGCCTTGTCGCCCAACGGTCAGAGTATGTACACCACCTTGGTGTCGATGTTCACCGATCCGGATATTTATCAGAATACCCTGTTCATTGACCTGCAATTCGATAATGTGATCATGGTGCCCATTATATTCCGGGTGGAGGGAGTACCGCTGCACTTCAGGCCCAACATACGCGAGGGATTCGATGCCGGTCTGCTGTTCACCGACACCAGAGAACAGTTCCAAGACGGCATCTTCACGCATCGCTTTCCCGTGAAGGTGATAAATAAGGGATTTCGAACGTATCGCATTCTCATCATTCGGCTGAATACCATTGGCCCGGGAACGGATCCTAACAGTGGACCCTGTGCCACTCATGCCCTGACAGCGCGCTTTGACATGGAACCGAAGAGCCTGTACTTGGAACCCAACAGCGAAACCGAGTTGGATATTTTGGCTAGCTCTTATGTGGAGGGCCATGCCACCGGGGACTTTTTGGTGCAGGTCGTCGATCAGAAGTATCCCACGAGCAAGCACATTATACGGGTCAGTGTCCAGGCCGATTTTGTCGAGTGCCAGCTGCCCTGGAGTCCCAAGCAGGTTGTCTATTTTGGAGCTCAGGAAATCTTTTTTGCGACTCTAAATACTCTCTCTCTCTCCTCCAGTTGACATTCAATTACAAAAGCTGCGGCCCTCTGAGGGAGCGTTCCTATGAGGAAACTGCAGTTCTGTTCAATCCCTGTGCCATGCCCCTGGACAGGGTTTTGCTGCAGGTGTCGTCGGGTCCCTTTAGGATCAAGGAGTTCTACGAGGATAGCTATGAAAAGGAACTGTTGATTGCCGTGGCTGGTGGCGAGCGAAAGGAAATATTTGTGCTCTTGAACAGATCAGCTGTAAAGAATATCTCGTGCCGCCACATCGAGGGCAAGGTAAACGTGATGACACGAGGCCTACAACTGAAGGGCTTGCCCCTGCATGTGTCCATCAAGGTGCCGGATGTGGTGATCCTCCAGCCCGAGCTGGTGCTCTTCGATCGCGGCAAACCGTACGAGAGTACCATCAATCTGATAAACCAAGGCTGTGCTCCGGCCGAGTTCAAGTGGAAACGTCTCGCCACCAGAGAGGTATATGTGGGTCGCGAGGATGATCCAGCTGGCATAGCTAGCGATGTCCTGTCGGAGATTTTGCGGATGCTCGAGTACAACTTTAGCTGTGCCGACGAGCCGAATATGACGAAGAGATACCAGGAGTGTCGCTGTCAGTTTAAGCGTTTCGTGGAGGACGGCGATATGATGTTGGAGATCCTGGACGAGGTTGTTAACGATCTGGATCTATCGCACCGGCCATTGCTCTACCAGCCAAAGGAACAGGACGATCACGACAGGGATGACCAGAGCTCTACGAGTGTGGTGCGTGAAACACTGGACGATATCATTGCCAGACTGCACATCGATTCGAGTGATCAGTGGTCGGAGCCCTCCACCGAGTACTGCTTTGCCAGTCGGTTCATCTACTTCCTCGAGAAGCGGGGCACCATTCAGGTGATGGACACGCAGCCCGGTGATCTGCAGTGCAAGATCTACCTGCCGCACATCCGGCGGAATATGGAGATGCAAGCCTTCTTTGAGCTGGCCATTGTGGGCGGACGTAGTCAGTTTCTCACCGTCACGCTGGTCAATCTGCCGCAGAAGATAAGGTTTCACAAGGACAGTGTCTACATGGGAGTTAAGGTGAGTTGGCAGGAGGAGTGAGCTAGGGAACTAAGGAAACATATTAGGAAAGCAACTAAGTGCCTTATCCCCAACCCCTCCCAGCCCTGGTACGAGTCCTTCGAGGCTGTGGTTCGCGTCTCCAATGTAACCAAATACCCCATCAAACTGGTTCTAGTGGAAATTAAGCCCAGGCCACCAAAGACTTCACAGCAGCCGTCCCTGTTGGAGAAGCGCCTGGTTGAGGGCTACTGCAAGCTGGTAACCAGCGACCTAATGCACCTGGAACCCCACGAAACGGATCAGATCCGGGTGAAGGGCATCTTAGGCTTTAACGAGAGCTTCCGGCACACCTTTGGGGCCATGATCAACAACAGTGACTCCAGCGAGTTTTGTTTGCGGGGTCAGGGTGTGATGCCCATGCTGGAGATGACCTCACAGCTGCCCTCAATCCCAATGGATGCCGCCGAGCTGGAGGAGGAGTACCGCCTGCTACAGCGCATCTATCACTACGAGATCTTTCGCAGCATTACCGAGGTAGAGGAGGAGCTGGTGCCTGTGCACATGGGTGAAGAGGAGGGTTACCGTTACCAGCTGGAGGATAAGCCACCCTCCGAGGACTTTAGCCTGCTGTCGTTCAGCGAGGAGGACATGCCCTCGGAGCAGCAGGCTCGCCACGATCTTCAGCTCTTCCGCATGGTAAAAACTTACGTGATGGTGAACAACAATCAGGAGTTGCCCCATGCCACGGTGCTGCGCCAGCTGCTCCTGGCCGAGCGCTATCTACTGCGTCTTCGCACCAAGCCAGAGCTCTATGCCCTGCACCAGCAGGTCTACCAGAGTCACCTGAAGCTGCACAAGTCCCCTGGCTACAAGCAGCCGTCGCTGGTCAAGCACTTCACCGTCCAGCCGATTCCCTGCCAGCAGCACGGCTTCATTCTGGACCTCGGCCACCTGGCACGCAACTCGCTGCGGCGCTTCCAGCTTAATCTCCACTTTTTCGGGCCCGGCAAGCTCATCGCCGCCGCACGGACGGCGGTGAGGATTCCGGGGCTGTTTGTGGACTTTAAGGTTGTGGCGCCAGCTGAACAGTAAGTGAAAAAAATGACAAGTGAAGTGAATAGTTGTGAAAAATGAGTCAGTATTTTGCTAGTTAAGTATTTGAATGTTTGTCTATTAGCTTGATTTTTAAGCTGTTTGCTTAAATTATTCTTAATATCTTTTTTGTGAGGATATTTATACATTCTTATATATTTTTAGTTGTTATTTTGAAAAGTTAAACAGGCTAGAAATTTTAAGTGATTGAAATACAATGTGTATTTGTTTTTCTTATATTATTTATTCAACATTTAACTATTTAAAACTATTTAAAAATATTACATTTATTTAAAAAAAATACAAAATACGACAGCTTAAGGCAGACACTTTATATGGTTTGTTTAAAATTAAGAAATATGTATTTTATCTTTAAAAGATATCATTACTTTATTTATACCCTTGCAGGGTATTATAATTTTAGTCAGAAGTTTGCAACGCAGTGAATGAGACATTTCCGACCCTATAAAGTATATATATTCTTGATCAGCATCAACAGCCGAGTCGATCTAGCCATGTCCGTCTGTCCGTCTGTCCATCCGTTTCTACGCAAACTAGTCCCCCAGTTTTGAAGCTATCTATATGAAACTTTGCACATAGTCTTCTATATGCTCTCACTACTATATAAGTCGGAACCGGCCGGATCGGACGACTATATCATATAGCTTCCATAGGAACGATCGGTAAATTTTATTAAAAAAAAAATTTATAACTTAGCCAATTTTTTAGATATTTGCATAAAATTTGAGATCTGACCATTTGGTATTAATTTAGAATTTCGGTTTTAATTTTATCTAAATCGGACAACTATATCATATAGTTGCCATAGGACCGATCGGAAATTTGTGAGAAAAAAAATCGAACTATGCCAATTTTGCACATTTTTTCATAAAATTTGAGATATGGCCATTTTGTATATTAATTTTATCAAAATCGGACCACTATATGGCAGCTATATGAGCTGCCATAGGAATATATATATCTGTTTGGCTTTGTTGCTTGCAACATTTTTCGCCAGCAACATTCTGCACTGGCAACATTTATTTTATGACAGTACCCGAGAAAGCGAAATACTCAAAACATTTTTCTTCTTCTTCTTCTACCTAGTGCAAGGGTATTAAAACTTCGGCATGCCGAAGTTAGCTTTCTTTCTTGTTTTTCTTGATCTGATTTATAACTTTTATTCCAAAATAATTAAGCATTAAAGTATTAAGAAATATTTATACTAGTCTAGTATTACTATAGTATATATTACTTGATATTTATATCATTATTTTTTATTCTTTTTTTTCATACTTATTTTTAGCATGATTTTTAGGTTATATTGTAAAATTATTGATCGTCAAATCAATAAAAAACTATAATCTAAGTATTTTTATTTTATAGTATTTATATTTTTTATTCATTATTAATTCATACATTATGTATTTAGATCTTCTTTGTAATTTTTTTTTAATTTCTCCAACAATTATTAAATTTTTTCTACATTTTCGTAAATAATAATTGTTATTAGTATTTTATTTTGACTTCTAAACTGAAGCTTCGATCTAATCATCGAGGCTTAACCTTTTAAAGCTAGAAAATTAATATAATTTAACCAAATCAGGGGAAAACCTACTAGGAAACTGCTTCAAAAAGTCTTACTGAATTACTTAATTTATATATTTCTCATTTAAATTGTACACCATGGAAAAAAATACCGAGTACTGAATAATCTCCCGGCTACCTCCTCGCAGCGCCACCAAAAAGTTCTCCTTTTGGTCGGAAAAGTGCAAGTCCCTGGAGTACTTCAAGGACAAGTACAGAAATATGTTTGAGCGCCTAATGGATGCCGAGGTGGATCCCAAGCTGAAGCATGCCCACTCCTTTGATCTGGACAAAATGGTCAAGCACAGGCGCGACTTGACGCCCAAGGACCGTCGCCTGATCGAGGAATACTACAACAGTTTGAATCCCTCGGTTTATCCGGATCACAAGCATCACTTTACCCTGGCCAAGATCTTCTCCGGCTCCATGTCCAACTACTCGGCAGTGGATCTAACCATTGTTGGTTTCTTCAAGCCCGAGTCGCGGTTCTATGAGAAAAATCAGCTGGTGGAGGACTACATATTCATCGATGTGAGTGGGGTTTTTGAGTACCATAAAGGGGAAATTGGTTCCAACTCTCTCATCTCCACAGCTGCACATGGGTCCAACGATGCCCATCCTGCTGCGAGGCGTCATTGCATCCTAAAGCAAGTCTTTCTAAAGTGATTTACAAGCTGGTTTATTATTGTGTGGCTTTGTGGTCTTAAGTAGTGTAGTTGTGGTAATAAAGCTCCCTCAGCAGTACATGTTTAGCTGGCGGAAAAAGTAGTGAAAGATGAGCAGGACCAAGAACGAACTGGTCACCGGTAAGCCGGCTGCCTTAATCCAACCCAAAATATTAAAGTCATCGGGATAGAACTCGAACTGTTCGGTGGGTATTTCGCCGCAGTTGGAAATGACCACCGGCTCCAGGGGGAAGTCATCGGTGTCCGTTTTGACCTAGGAAAAGAGGGGTTTTTTGTAGATTAATATGAGAAATAAGTATTATTTGGTTTATTTCCCCATTCTACTCACATCCTCTATGGCATAGATGGTGTCCATTCCCTCGAGAACCTTGCCAAAAACTGTGTGCTTTCCGTCCAGCCACTTGGCACCCACTGTGGTCACATAGAACTGACAGCCATTCGTATCCGGTCCTCGATTGGCCATGCCCAGATAGCCCGGTCTATTGTGCTCCACGGCCAGGGCCTTGTCCTCGTCCGGGAAATACTCTCCGTAGATACTGATTGAGCCAGTGCCATCGCCGTTGACAATGTCGCCGCCCTGCACTAGAAAGCGATCTACCACGCGATGAAACCGGGCTCCCACATAGCTGCTTCCGTTGATTCCTCGCAGACAAATGTGCCGGAAATTGGCCACCGCCTGGGGTGCCAGCTTGCCAAACAGTCCAAAGGTAATCCTGCCCACCGGCTGCTTGTTGTGTTTCACATCCATGTAGATCCGTGAGGTAACCGTGAAGCTCAGGCCGCTAACCAGGTTAAGCAGGGAGCAGCAGGAGCAGCAGAGAATTATTGCGGAACTGAGGAACTTCATGGTCTCGTCGCTCCGATGAAATGTACAAAACTGAAACGAAGAATGCAAGTGTCGTTTGGGAATTGAAGAATTGGGGGGAATAGTGAATTCGAATTCTGGGTCGGCGGAAGCCTTAAAAGATTGCAGGTTAAGTGCAAGCACCGGATGATGACATACATACCTCCCCCGATGGAAGCAAATCGATTTTAAGACGCTAGCTGCGATTTTGGACACTGATTTTTTTGTAGCTTTTCATTGAGTTTTGTATTAATTGCATAAGAAATTCGTTTACGTTTTAAATTACAAAACAAAATTAATAAAAATATATTTTTGAATTATATTTTTATTAAAAGATGAGATTTTAAATCTGATCAAGCCAGTTTTAGACTCTATTTTTTCCTTTTCAGTATAAAATTTATTTAAATTTCTCCAACAATTATTCAGTATTCCTACATTTTCGTAAATAATAATTATTATTAGTATTTTATTTTAACTTTTAAACTGAAGCTCCAAACTTACTCATTGTGGCTCAAATTTTATAAATAAGAAATACCTTTTAAGTCCTAATTATTTAATAGGAATTTCCACTATTTGGCCAATCAATTGTTTTTTTTATTTGATTCCCCTCCAAAGTAAAATTTTTTTATATAAGTGTTTTTTTTTTGTTCTGTCAAAATGTTTTGCATTAATTAAAAAATATTTATGACTGTTTTGCTGCTAATTATTTTGTTCTTTTTTTGTGACTGCAAATGAAATTTAAAAACTAAAATAAAATTAAAAAAAAATATATATAAATAGGTTTGATTTTAGGTACATAAATATTTATATTTTTTATTTAAGATGTGTTTGGTGATTTTATGATCGTAAGTTGCTTCTAGGCAGCCCTGCTCTTGGCCTAAAACTATGTATTTTTTTTGTATTATTTGTATATTTTTTATAGTATTACTTGATTTTAATATAGTTTTCATTTTTTTTCTTTTTAATTTGATTGTTCTTTATTATGTGTTGTTTTTTATAGATTATGTTTTAATTCACATATCTCTTATGCATTACTTCTTTTATGGGTAAATTGTTGGCCAAATATTTCGTAGAAAAATTTTATAAAAATACTTGAAAGTCTCAAAATTTGAAAAAAAAAACATAAAAAATATTTAAAAATATAAAATATATAGAGAATATATATAAGATATAAAGAAAATATAAAAAAAAATACAACTAAATAAATAACAAATTCAAGTATATAAAATTCAAGCATATATATAAAATATAGCATCGACCCCACCCTCCGATCCTCCCTCTTTTTTGTTGCTTTTAGGTTTCAGGCTACAAAAAAATGTACTGCATTTTGTTTTTGTTTTAAGAAATTCATCATATGACTTGGTCTTTAATTGTGAATAATTATGTGCTTAAGTTTACAATAGGCCTACATAGCTAAATAAAACAACTACTTTTAATTATAGAAATTATAAATGAGCGCTCCTTCTATAAGTACACATCGATCTTCCTCTTGTCTGCGTTGAACTAAATGCGAAAACCTTAGACTTAACAACTTAACAACTTAACTTGGGAATTAATAGCTCCTTCTTTGCTCTCTCTACACACATATATACCAGATACATATTATACATGTTATATACAAATCCTATATAGATATATATAATTAGATACAAACTAACTAACGACGGCTAACCTGGCTACAGTCTTGGTGGTGGCAGGATCTGGGGGCTCCTCCAGCTCGCCTGAGATCTCTCCTTCGTTTATACAGCTGAATCTTCCGCAGAAGATTCGGGCGACGTGTCCTACATGCGCTTCTTCTGCGGATGCACGTACTTGCAGTTCTTGCCCATGTTGCAGTGGCCACGCATGAAGGCCTTGCAGACGCCGTTACCACCGCCGCCGCCGCCGCCACCGTTGCTGTTGCCTCGGTTATTGGAGCCGCCAGAGCCCGCTGACCGCCAGTTGCCGCCCGAGTTGTCCTGGAAGTTGTTGCCGCCACTGCGCCAGTTTCCACCTGCTCCTCCGCCATTGTTCTTGTTGTTTCGATTGTTGTTGTTGATGTTATTCCTGTTTTGCATGGGTCCTCCGGGTCCCCCCATTCCATTGGGAGGTCCATTCATCATTGGTCCTGGTCCCATTCCCGGTCCCGGTCCCATTCCCGGTCCCGGGCCGTTCATCATCATGGGCGGAAATTGATTGAAGCCCGGCGGCGGACCACCTCCGAAGGGCGGCACCGGGCTGCCAAATTGATTGCCCATAAAATTCTGGGGCGGCGGCATTGGCATGTTGTTCATATTCATATTATTCATATCCATGCCGGGCACTGGGCCGCCGGGTCCATTCATCATGGGTGGCCCGGTGGGCGGTGGTCCCACCATCGGATTCTGCCAGATCTGTGCCGGACCGTTGGGCACTGGCATGCCCACAGGGGGACCACCAGCGCCGCGAATGCAGATGAAGGGATCAAAGGGATTGGGTGGCATCATATTCGGTGGCGGCATCATGGTGTTCATGGTGTTCTCACCCACAAAGCCCATGTCCGGCGGTCCATTGTTGGGTACACTCGCTCCATTCACAATTCCTGGTGCTGTAGCCATGCCATAGCCCTTGGGTTCGGGCCACGGCAAGTTGCTGTAATCGTTGACCGCATCGGGATTACCGGTCAGATCATCGATGGGTATCACAGGAATGTCGTGGGCAAAGTGCGGCTCCAGTTCCGCTTCCGCCGCGCTGTCCGGTATCATGTCAGGCGAGAAGTACAGGGCCCGGAGAGTGGTGGCCTCCCGGTCGGCCTGCACTTGACGCTGCTTGGAGAGATTGCCATTGGGATGATCGGGCACATTATCGACCTCGATGAGCGGTCGCCACTCCATCTGCGGCTCCATGGTATCATCGAATCCTCGCCGGGCAATGGTCAAGGCATCGCGTTCACTGAATCGTTCCATATTCTTCATCTCGTTGAAGCTCTGCTTGGTCACATTCACGCGCTCCGAGTGATCGACCTCGAAGTACCGGATCTGCGTGAGTTTATCCTCCGGCTTCCACGTCAACTTCTTCTTGGGTCCCTTGCGACGATGCACTACGAGGACGCCGGGTGGACCGTCGGGTCCACAGCCGGGTCCCGGCTTCTTTGGCTCTGCTGGCGTATCGTCGGCATCATCGGAGGTATTTCCTGTGTCACCTGATGCCGACGCCGACGCCGACGCCTCTTTCTCCTTGACCTTCTGTTCGATATGCTCCTTGACACGCTTCAGGGGAATGTCATCATCATCGCCATCAGCATCAGCATCGGTGTCCTTGCCCTCGTCATTCTCCTTGGTGCTATCGTCCGACTTGTCGTCGCTCTTCGACTCGTCCAGCGTGTCCTGGTAGAACTTGAGCGGTGCCAGTGGCGCATCCTTGTCCGTGGGCGATGTGGCCGACAAGACACGCTTCCGCTTCACCGTCTTCTTGGGCTCAATGGAGGCGGCCAAGGCGTCCGAGAATAGATTGGTCTCCACCAGGGTTGAAACTGCAAGAGGAGGTCAAGCGATTAGTGATTTATTAAATCGGGATGTCGTTAACTATAAGGTTTGTGGTTATTCAAGATCCTTTGGTGGTTTTTGCTTTTGCTGTAGAGAAACGAAAGAGAAGGGTAAACGAGATAGAGGAGATCTACAGGGTGACAACTAAGGTAAACCCCATACTACACTCCTCGACTTCAGTTGCGGGGAGTAAATAAAGTAAGAAATGACTAGGTTAAACCCTTGAGATATACTTAAGCTTGAAATAAATATTATATAATATTTTTACGGATTTTAAGTGCAGAACTTAGGCATAATAATTGAATTTTGATTGGAATTTAATTTAATAAGAAATGTCAAAAATAAAAAGGAGTTACGTCTTTAATTGAAAAAAAAAGGTTTGAAATACTCTAGTAAGTGTTCAGTTATTTACATGACTTAGCATGTTCTTTTTCAAAAAAAATATCCTTTTTTAGTGTATTGCACTTTTTTACAATTTATTTTTTGTTTTTATAAGATTTTAAAATTGTTTACATGTTCTAGCACGTCAAGTCTTGTCTTTTTTAATTTATTGCAGTTCTAACAATACATTTTAACGTTTTTGTTTTATGTTTTTGACAAGTCATGTATTTTTCTATGGATTTTTAACTTTTGTAAGGCTTTGGTGCTCTCACTATTTATTTTAAAATAAATTCTTAGAAAACCAATACATAAATTAGCTTAAAAAAAAAGAAATGACAAATTAAACATAAAAGTTTTTTAAACAAAACTTTTAAAATGTAAATATAAAATGTACACAACGGCGATCTTGGATAATATCTATGTGAGCAGCTCTCTGCCAAAGGTATGACGCATCATCATCCCACCCGCTGATGCATTTATCCGTGGGTTATAGGGGAGGAGCGACACGGACGGTGGTTATTCGTTATTCCTTATCTATCAAAGCGACGCCCCACTGTAACAGCCACCAAGACCAAGATCGGATTGTGATCGAAACAGCGCCTAGGATGCGGTGGGAGGGAAGGCGGGGATTGCATTACCCACTACCAAAAATCGTCTCTAGAGAACCGCCAGTTCCAAGTCAATATTATCGTTTTCTTTTTTTTTTTGGTTTTTCATTTCGCTCAATATTGCTTTCCTTTTATTTTCAATAGAAAAATCGTATTTTTCTAGAGTATATTTTTTTCGTATTTATTTGCAAGTCGGTTAGCTTTCTGGGCCAAGTTCATCATCAATCTACATACCTTATAAAGCTAAAGCTAAGCAAAGATTAGGTTGAATACTTAACACCAAGCGGCGGACGCCTCCCACACTCTTTGGCTGACTCAGCGCATGCGCAGTGACACAGGGCTTCGGGGAGACCATCATCATCATAATCATCCGGGGACGCACCTTCTCACATCTCCGGTTTTTCAGGATAAATCGCAATCAATTTGATATATGCCCCCGCCGACTCTTAAACCCAAAGCCCAAAAAACAAATTAAACCACCTCGCAGCGGCACAGACCGTGCCCCGCGCTCACGATAGAGATATAAAGGGATCGAGATCACACACAACGAAATAATACAGAATATATACGAGAGACTCGACTCCGAGATTCCGCACACAAAAAGCAAAAACCACCAAAGATCCTGCAACAAGAACAAGAAAAAGAGATCGTTAATGGGGTTTCTCATGGTCAGATGCTTACTCTTTTTGGGCGCAATCAGCTTGGCTGCTCCCGGTCGCTCCACATGATTGGCCACTGTGCTCATATCGATCTTGGGCTTCTTTTCCGCCGGCGAGTCCCTGGGCGGTGGCGACGGTCGCTTGATGGCCGGAACAACGGGAAGCGTGGGGGCTGCCAGCGACGTCGAAGGCGTCGATGCGGGCTTCTTGAGGCCCTTTCGCGAGGGTGGAGGTGGTGCCTCTTCCGTTAGGCCGTGCGATCGGAACTTGGACTGGTATGTCTTGACGGTGGATGCCTTCTCCGTGTCCCGTCGTATCTCTATCGAAATGGAGGCCTTTCTGGACATTATGGGTATCGATCTGGGCTTCTGCGCCTCACTCTCCTTGGCCCCTGACGCTGGCGAGGAAGCAGCTGGCGTCGCTGTAGGCGGCGGCATGAGCTTGTTGTCCTTGTCCCTCTCCTGCTTGGAGGATGAAGAGGACGAGGACGAGGATGAGGACGAGGACGACTTGTCCTTGCGATCCTTAGACGAACTATAACCAGAGCTTGACGTAGAAGAGGACGACGACGACGATGAAGAGGACTTTGAGGACTTGTGTTTATTCGAGGAGGAGGAGGAGGACGACGAAGAACCGCTGCGCTCCTTGTCCTTGCTCGAACTGGAGCTGGAGGAGGAGCTGGAGCGAGCCTTGTCCTTGTCCTTGTCTCTGCTGTGCCTATCGCTCGAGCTGCGATGCGAGGAGGACGAGGAAGAGCTCTTGGAGGAAGAGCTCTTCGAAGAAGAGGAAGATGACGACGACGACGACTTATGGCTAGACGAAGAAGACCTGTGGCTAGAGGAGGACCTCTCTTTCCTATCCTTCTCGCGCTCCTTCTCAGAGGACCGTTTACTCTTGTCGCTCTTGGAGCTTCTACTATGCTTCTTATTATCATGTGCGTCCTCGCCGGACTTAACCTCCGACGCCGCCGCTGCCGAACAACTATCATCTAAACTGGAACCGGACTTTTTGCCCAAATCGGCTGTGTCAAGGGGATCCCTCTCCGGCTCGCCGTCATTGTGCATTGCCGCCTCGGCAGTCTCCTCGTCATCGTCCTCAGGGTCATGGTTTAGCTTGTCAGCCGACTTCCATTTGATGGTTATGCTGTTGGAGTTGCTATTGCTGGGCGCCGAGGTGATGGTGTACGTCACGGGGGCCGCCGCACTGTCCGTGCTGTCGTTGGAGGACGCAGAGTCGTGAACTGGAGGGATACCGCCAGCACCAGTGGAGTCGCCGCTGGAAGCGCCTGCTGGAGTGCTGGCAGCGATCGGGGGGGCTGAGTGCTGGGCAGCTATCAAGACCGCCGAGCCGCAAGAGTTCTCGGTCACAATCTTCAGCCACTGCTCGACCAACCGCTTGGCCAGAATGCGAACACCTGGAAAGTGGGCCGAACGAAACGAGGTAATTAATGATCCCTTTGCAGGTAAACGAAAACAAAAAAGGGTCCGCAAAAGCAGGTAAAGCGATGAAACAGGATTAAACAGGACTTGGAGGAACTCACCTTCATTGCCGCCGTCCTTGCACAGACCCTTCACCAAGATCGGGGCCGAGTTGATCTTCAGCCGGTTGACATCCACCGGGGAGAGAAGCAGCAGCTCGAGGATCTCCTGGACCAGCGGCCAGTTCATCGCCCGGATGGCATCGTTCAGCCAAGTGTAGACCAGCGACCAGCCGCCCACGGACATGAAGTCCCCGAGTAGCTCTGTCTTTGTAGATTTTAATATTTGTACGTAAACGCATTTGGAAACCAGTTTCTTCGAGTATTTTGCCATCAAACTTTTGGGGGAAAAAAAAAACCAATAAAAAAAGAGAAATTCGAAAATATTGGTTAGTTAGTTGAAGCCGCTAGAGGGCGCTCGTGTAAACTCACCCCGAAATGCGCTTCACTTCCTGGGCACTGAGAATACCGCCATTGTCGTCCAGCAGCACCCGAAGGCACCGCAGCAACTGCAGTGGTACTATTCGCGGCTAAATTAAAAACACCAACAGAAGCCCCGCGTTAGTCAACAAACAAAATCAAATTTTAATGTTCTCACAAACTCACCATTCTTCTTTCCCTTTGGTTTTTTTTCCGTGCGAAAAGGCAAAGGGTGGCAACGCTGTGCGCCTCGTCCAATGCCCTATCGTTGTCTCGCTTCCACACGCGTAGATTTCACCATGCACGCATGTATTTGTATGTACGTGCGTGACTCTCGTTGCTGAGTGTGTGTGTGTGTGCGTAACTAATGGATACTGAATTTCTTCCACAAATTACGTAACTCCATGAAAAAACGGAATTAACGCTATCTTTGGCGAAATATCTAAAATAGCAGAAAAACACAGTCTCAGTACAAGTACAATCAAGAATCCCTATATCTCTGCTGTATCCCTACAATTTTCACTTTCAAGACGAAGAAGGCAACAATAAATTCCAGCTGGAGACGCAAGAGAATGGAGGAGCGCCTCAGCTATCGGTTTTTATTATAAAAACTGGTAGAGAAACAAGAACCCTCCGAAGATTATTATATTTTCTTTGAAGAGCAGCAAAACGTGTTTCGTCGCGTGGATTTTTTTTCAACACTGAGAAAATGCAGACGTGTGGGCCGTGGCGACTATCGAATGTGTGGGAGTGGGCAATCGATAGGCGCCGTTCTGCAGCAGTGCAACCCTGCCAGCACTGACCACTCTCCCGCAGATGAAACTTTTTGTAAAACAATTTCAGCAAATAGTTTAAAATATTTGTGCGTTTGCTCGAACGATTGAAGCACGAATGTCTCTCGCTTGTGGGCTGCCTTACTTTCGACCAACTTTGACATTAGGGCCCAAACGAAAAGTGAAAGCTACTTAGTTTCCCTTTTCTTTGTGAGGCTTTCGAGCCAGTTGGCAGCACCGTGCCACGAACACAAAGACGTGCAATGACGCCATATTGATTTTTCACAATTTTTTTTCACTGCGCAGTTATTAAAACGCAACCAAAATTAAACAAAAATGCGTTTTTATAGCAATTAGAAGATTATTACAATGTCGCCACTTTCTGTTGTTTTGCTTTGTCTCTTGGCGACTGGCCTGCGTTAGTGCGTTTTTTGCTAACTTCGAACCACGCCCCAAGTTGCGATTTTCTCTTTCGTTCGATTTTCTCCGCAGACACTTTGGTCGAGTAAATATAATTTGTAATATTTAGTATTTAATTAAGCCTACCAGAAAGTACAGTTTAATTTGCTTAATCGGCTTTACAAATTGCTCTCAATGTTTTATTTTTTCCGTCAGAAAGAGCTGTTGTTGATAATTATCGAATTTTCTAAAACATCGATGTTTTTTAACCATCGATGTTCTGTGCCACGATTAAAAACTAATTTCCAATCGGTATGTAGAAAAGGCGTATGATTCACAATCGGTATGTAGAACAGGTACCTTTTGGGGTCAAGTTTCGAATCGGTTGTAGAATTCCCAATCGGTATGTAGAACATGTATATTTTGGGGTAAAGTTCCGAATCGGTATGTAGAACATGTACCTTTAGGGGTCGAGTTCCCAATCGGTAAGTAAAATATGACCCAATCGGTAATGAGCGGCTCTCCCAAGATGAATTGCTCTCTCTCTTCCTGCATTAGAGGTGCAAAAACACCGATGTTTTTTTTTTTGACAATAGAGAGCGAGAGCGGGCCGAGCGCCGAATTTGAACATCGCTAGAGATGATAGACGAGCGGAAATTTTTAGTTTTTGAATAAAATTATTATATAAGTTTCAAGATTGCTTATCAGGTGTCTTCAATCAGTTTAAAGAAGACGCAAATAAATTTTCTGTGCGGCTGCCACTAGCTGCGAGTCAGACAGAGCGTTCAGCAAAGATTGGCAAATAAATTCGCCTCAGCCCCGACATTGTTGATAAACTTATGTTTATTAAAAAAACGTTATTTTTTTAATAATATAAAAGAGCTTGATCTTATTTATAAGTTTTTTAATATCGAGAAGTTCCATTTTTAAGTTAATTTATTTGTTTTTTAAGTTCACGAAGTTTCCTTTTTGAGTTCATTTATTAGTTTTTAAGTTCGTGAAAGAATAAATATTTCTTCTTTAATTTTAAATTCAGCAATGAAAGTAAATTACACCTATTTAAAAATTAAAAAAAGATTTCATCGATATCTTATCGATGTTTTGGGAAGAAACATCGAAAACATCGATGTCTCCATACATCGATGTTTTTGCACCTCTATATATATTTCTTAAAATATTCGACATGCCACTGGCGGTACTATCGATAAGCATATATTTTGAACATCGAAACTGGGTGAAAAACAGCTGAAAAGGTGGAAAACAATGCTAAGGGTTTTCCCGAGCTGGCAACCCTGACAAAAACAAGCGTGCTAGAAAAACTCGCCTGCCAAAGTATAAATAATAAACAGATCGAAATCGCGGCGAACCATGAGCGACAGCGAGACGGAGGAGACCAAGATCAGCACGGAGCCGGTGGACAATGCCTGGGCCATGAAGATACCAACCTTTAAAGCCGAGGACAATCCGCACGGCATGGTGGAGGAGAGCTCGTTCGCCACGCTATTCCCCAAATACCGGGAGCGCTACCTCAAGGAAGTGTGGCCCCTGGTGGAGCAGTGCGTGGCGGAACACCACTTGAAGGCCGAACTGGACCTGATGGAGGGCAGCATGGTGGTAAAGACCAGCCGCAAGACCTGGGATCCCTACATCATCATCAAGGCGCGCGACATGATCAAGCTGATGGCTCGCAGCGTGCCCTTCGAGCAGGCGAAGCGTGTGCTCCAGGACGACATCGGCTGCGACATCATCAAGATCGGCAATCTGGTCCACAAGAAGGAGAAGTTCGTCAAGCGGCGCCAGCGTCTGATCGGCCCCAACGGCGCAACGCTCAAGTCCATTGAGCTCCTCACCGACTGCTACGTTCTGGTCCAGGGCAACACTGTCTCGGCCCTGGGCCCGTACAAGGGCTTGCAGCAGGTGAGGGACATTGTGCTGGAGACCATGAACAACGTGCATCCAATTTATAACATCAAGGCGCTGATGATCAAGCGCGAACTGATGAAGGACCCGCGGCTGGCCAACGAGGACTGGTCACGGTTTCTGCCCAAGTTCAAGAACAAGAACATTAGCAAGCGCAAGCAGCCAAAGGTGCGCAAGACCAAAAAGGAGTACACACCGTTCCCGCCCGCGCAGCCGGAGAGCAAGGTGGACAAGCAGCTGGCCTCGGGCGAGTATTTCCTCAACCAGGAGCAGAAGCAGGCCAAGCGGCAGCAGGAGCGCAGCGCCAAGCAGGCGGAGGCGGCCAAGCGGCAGGACGAGCGTCGCAACAAGGACTTTGTGCCGCCCACAGAGGAGAAGGCTTCAGCGTCTCAGAAGGACAGCTCCTCGGCCAGCAAGGTGGACGTCAAGGCCCTTAAGGCGAAGCTGCTCAAGGCCAACCGGAAGGCGAGAAGCTGATCCTCCGGAGCCGGCGTTCTTTTTGCATAGTTTTAATTATTAACTCTAAGATTTACTTCAATTACAAACGAATTGTGAGCAAAGGAGTTTAATGCTAGACGTGTCTTATGAGTGGGTAAACATTTTCAGTTTGAAAATGTATATTTTGCAATGTATTTTCGGATTTAGGGTATTTGTAGGGGTTTTTTGATTCTGGGATATGATCATCCACAGGTATCGCAGCCAGGATGTCAAGCCAGAATTAATTTTATGTAGAGATAAGTAAACAATATAAAATGTTCAAACCTTTCTTTGTTTAGCATATTCGCAAACCTTTTGAAAATTAGGGTTGACACCTCGTTTAATAACAAAAAAAATTTTTAGCTCTTGATTTGCATGGTTTTTGCACTTTAAATAATACATATTCTTGAAATGCAATACAATAATGCCTAAAAATATGCTTTAAAATGTGGCATTCTCGAAACTGGCGAACTCCACTCTCTTTCTCTCGCTCTCTCTCTTCCCGGCTCACCTGGCGAGACAGTGAGCACTCTCACCTTTGCTTTGTCTCTCTTGTGCGGGTATGACACTATAAAATAAAGGTAATTATGGGATTTTTTTAGGAAACTTAAGAAATTACAAGAAAGTAAAAAAAAATATTTAAGAAAAAATTAAAGCTGCTTTCTTTCATAGTTGAAATGAAAACCTAAATTTAAAATATCTTATGCCCAGTGTCACACCTCTATTTATGAATTTGAAAACACAGTGTCATAGCGGTATCAACAAGTGGCTTAGCGCTTAGCGGCTAACTGAGATACAGCGAGTGGGCCAAGTTAGCAAGCAAGTTAGTACTGATTCTGGTACCGACTTGACTTGACATGTCCTACTAAGCGCGGTACAGCGGACGACGCTCGCGTGCGTTTTGACGACAACAACAAGTACAACAGCAGCAGTAACTAAAAGGCGACGTTGCGGGTTATTGTTATTTGTTCATTATTCTCCACAAGCGACAACAACTACGAAAAAAAGAAGCAAGAAACAGTTTGTGTGTGAGAAGCGGCTGGGCGGAGAATTAAAAAAAGAACGAAGCGAAAGAAAGCCGACTTAAAAATAAAAATCGAAGAGGAGAGGAGAGAAGCCAAAGGAGAAGAAGGAGAGAGCACGAGAAAGATACCCGGACCGAAAGCGGCAGCCAGACAAGGAGCGAAGACAGGTAAACGGAGGAGGCGGAGAAGCCGAAGAAGCATAGAGCAGCGGGCTTATTACAGTTACTTTTAATGTTTGGAATTAAAAATTAAAACAATGCTCGAGTGATCGCAAGCCCTGAAAACCGAAATCCGAAATCGGAAAACCGAACAACCGAAACCAGTTAAAAATGCCAGACAAACGACGAACCGAACGTGACAGCGAGATGCGGATTCGTGCTAATTAGAAGAAGAATGTGCGAAGTGAGAGGATGATATCGAAATGTTAACGAGATATGGATACCCAGGTGTCTATGTGTGTGTGTGTGTGTGTGCGGTTTACGTAAAGGAAATAAACGAAATACCCTGCATATCAGCGGATAAATGCGGTCAATTAGAATAATATACAATACCTGGTGTGGCAGTGAGTGTGTGTGTTGAATTAGTGAATGAATTGAACAAAAGCATTGAAAATCAATACGAAACCTGCCGCCGCTCCCAGTTTGTATATCCACTCACGCACACCACCCAAGCGCACTACCTGTGTGCGCGGCTTGGACCATGTGCATGTGTCGGTGTGTGTGTGTGAAAAAGACTTGTAAAAATATCAACAGCCGCCGCAGAGAGAGAGAAAAACAGGTGGAAAAGAAAGCTTAAAAAATGCGGTCGGTCAAAAAGAAGGGGGAGATGGTGGAGATGGAGATGGAAGAGACGACACGGAGACAAATATCCGTAGAGTTACCTTTTCAAGTCGCAGCAACACACACACACCTGCAAACATCCGACCTGCCACGCATGCGCGCGAGTGGGACGGCAATAGTGTTGCTCGGGGTGTTGGTGTCTCGCCATCTCTCCCCCTGCCCCCGTCCCCAGAGCTGGCTCGTCATTATTTTGTTGTTTTGCCCATTTGCTTCGTAAACTTAAAAGTATGCGCAAGATAAAAACAAGTGAGCTGAGCCGTCAGGAGCGCGCCGCCTATCTAAATCTGTGCTGTCCCCACCGCCTGAATTATTTGAGGCATTAATTCCCCCAAGAAATATGGGATTCCTGTGCGCTGTAATTGTTTTTGCCGCTTATCAGCGGCATTAATTAATTATCTTCAACTGAATGAACGTAGTAGTATCTGCTTTTATGATTTATGCAAGTGGGTTACACTTTCGCCGTTATTTGCGTGCGATAATAATTCGTATCGCTCTCTGCCTCCCTCCCGCTTGGGCTGCTGCAGGAAAGAGAGGAGAAAAGAAAACAAAGTCAATCCGTCAAAATTCCACAGGGGTGATGCAATTTCGGACTTGCTCTGAAAAAAAAATATAACACTGCGCCGCAACACGATACAAAAAAAATAAAACAAAACATAACAAGGCCCAGGGGTGTAGAGTAGTCAGTAGTAGTGGGTCAGCCAGCGTTTTCTTTTTATTTGCATTTCGCTTTGTTTGTTTATTGTGTTTGAGCAAGATCGGTCGACCGATAGCGCTGACCCCCCCATAGCATTTTCTCTTTCACCTGCCGCAAGTACACAGTCTCCCCTTGATGCCCCCGCCCCTGCCCCGGATCGGTATGCGACGTTGACGTCGCCTGAGAGCCTGAGCCCAGCCTAAAAGCCAGCGGAAAAGTTGTTGCTGTCACTCGAGCCGAGGGAGCGGCTGAGCTAGTGTCTTGCGCGTGCTACTGAGCGGGAACGAGAGAGAGGGAGAGAGAGTGCTTGCAAATCTGGGCTTCAGCGTGTGTGTGTGTCAGTGGTTTTTGCAGGTGTGTTCCATTGGCCACACTGCGAAAAATAATACAACTAATTTAATAAATATGGGGAATTAATTAAAAATTCTGACCGATTGAATAATAAATTATTAGCTATTAGCTACAAGAAAATCGTAGTAAAAATTAGGATAACAAAATAATTTGTGAATAATTTTATTTAATTATTTTTAAAAATAATTCAAGCATAAAAATTGCCTTATCCCCGCTGTGATAAATCACAAAATACCTTAAACAACAAAGTTTTTGAAAAAACCTTAACCCTTTTTTTTCGCTGTGTAGGCAAAGTGATGTGATGTGTACAATCGAAGGCGGAAGGGGGGAACGCTAGGTAAGGCGCGCGATTTTTGAATTCCAATGCTGATCCGAGAGCCAACAAACGAAATGTTAAAGTTTGAGAATAATTGCGGCCATGTGCGGACCGTTTTGGTGTGTCTATGTGTTAGTGTTAGTGTTAGTGGAAGTGTGGAATGCGGTTTGAGTCAGCGATACTGGCTGCGCAGTATCCAAAAGGGGGGCTGCGGAGGGGATTCCAATCTCGTCTCCAAATCTCGGTAGAAGTACAAAGTGTAGTGACTTAACACATTTTATTTATTCGGTAAGATCAATTTGGCATCCGGCACTCTCCCAGAAAACTTGGTCAACGGAAACTATGAATTCACAATGGGAAAACCTAATTTGGCTCGAAGAGACTTGTACGGATGGAAGTGTTGTTGGCCACACCCCAAAAAAGTCAATCAGCCTCGAAAAAATTGCATTAAAAAATTAACATAAGTACCAAAGTTGGGAAAATTAAGGTGATGTCTCTCTTTAAATTATTTTTTAAAAACAAGTTTCTATTTGAATACTTCTTTTTTAAATGCGATTTTAGAAAAAGAGCTTCAATTATGCAGATAAAATATCTCAATGTTACATATTTATGTTACATTCTTGAAGACTTACAAATATTATAAGTAAAAAGCAAAACACAATTGTTTTTAACTTTTTTATCTTAAATTCTGGGCTTTGCCTTGATATTGATAATAAAGTTTTGATAACAAATATTTTTAGGCACTTATTTATAGTAATTATATGAAAGATAATTACTATGGACATGCGTGAATATTTATAATATAAAATGTATATTATAACTATAATTATATATACATAAATAAAATTGTATATATTTATTTAGACAACACCAAGATACTTAACATAAGTTATAAATTCAATATAGTTGTCTTGAATGACCGAATACCGATCTCAAAGACTAATTTTTGAAATCATCAGACAAAATATTCGACCAAAAAAAATATTCTAAATTCTTCTAATCCTTCGGGCGCAGTGCTAGTCCTCGGCGTTGTTTAGATTTTGTTTCTAACTTCTGATTTTCTAAAAAAAATGTATAAAAGTCTCTCTGGAAACTAAAAGAGAGCAACTGAGCTTCACAAACTTATTTTTTTTATATTAAAATTATATTTTTATTTCCATGTCTAGACAGACATCTAGTCTGTACGCAAACTCCTGACTCCAAAGTCACCAATTAACCAATATAAAATGGTTAATCATCACTCAAATGGCGGTGGCAGTGCCGGAAACAGCAGCGGCAGCCTCCGAGGAGGCGGTGCTCATGGAGGAGGCGGCGGCGGAGGAGATTACTCCGGAGATGATCGCAGTGGCGGCGGCGAGGAGCGTGAGAGGCTGGACGGCGATCTGCACGACAAGCCCACCTACCTGCTGGAGCATCTGGCCACCTTTACGGTGAACAAAGAGTCTGGCATTGTCTATCCGGCGGACGGAATGCGGCGACTGCTGCAGCTGGAGAAGACCACGGGCATCTGGTCGCAGAAGATGCAGCTCTGTTTGGACTATCAGTGGGTGCTCATCATGGACTATGAAACGGGGGTGAGTACTTGGACTTGACTATAAAACGTTCCTTCTTTAAACTTGTTTTTTACCTTTTTAGAACATTATTGAAAGATTTCCCGCATCGTTGGTCCAAGAACCCACAGCCTTCACCTCCAACGATGCCATGGAGCTGTATAATAACATTCTGGTCTTTATAGTGTCCGGCGGAGGGGGTTCCCGCTCCGAAATGCACATTTTCCAGGTGAGTTTTATAATCGAATATAAAAGCTTCAAGTTGATCTCATCGCAAACCCTTCTCCTGCAGTCACAAAGCGTGTCCGCCGTCCACTTGGTTGAGGACCTCAAGCAGCTGCGCAGTGGCAAGATGATAACGCAGCAGCGAGGAGCCACGCCCACGCAGTCTGGTGGCGGTGGAGCCTCCGGCATGGCCATGATGATGAGCAAGACCTCGTCGTCGTCCTCGCATAGCCGCGTCGAACTGCACCAGCACAGCAGGGAGCAGCGTTTGGATCGGGACAGAGAGCGCGAAAGGGAGCGGGACCGAGATCGGGAGCGGGACCGGGAGAGGGAGAGCCAGCACCACCACCACATGCACCAGCGCAGCAGCGTGGAGCAGTACGGCGTGCGAGCAGGAGTCGGAGGAGGCGACGATGTGGCGCACATTGGCGGGGGGGAGACAGACTCGGAGCACGGTGGCATCATTGTCGGCGGCGGCGTTGGCGTGGGTGCGGAGCGGGACGAGACCAGCTCCACCTCCAGCGAGAAGTACGAACGAGATGTGGCCGTGCTAAATCACTGTTTCGATGACATTGAGAAGTTCATAGCCCGGCTGCAGCATGCGGCTGCCGCTTCCCGGGAGCTGGAACGACGTCGGCGCAATCGCAAGTCAAAGAAGAGAGATCCTGGCGAGGGTTTGCTCACACTGCGCACACGGCCGCCGCACGAGAAGGAGTTCGTGGACATCTTTGCCAAGTTCAAGCTGTCGTTCAATCTGCTGGCCAAGCTGAAGGCCCACATTCACGACCCCAATGCCCCCGAGCTGGTGCACTTCCTCTTCACGCCGCTGGCCCTCATCGTGGAGGCGTCCAGCGACACCTACTACGAGTCGCAGCTGCCGGCGCGCGTCGTGAATCCGCTGCTCACCCGCGAGGCCATCAATCTGCTTATCAACTGTGTGACCAGCAAGGAGACGGAACTCTGGCGTTCCCTGGGCGATGCCTGGGTGATTCCCCGCGATCAGTGGAAGGACGATGTGGGCTCCTATCATCCCGTTTTCCTCGATGGCTGGTCCCCGGATTACCTGATCAACGATGAGCTGGAACCGCCACCAAATTCCCCGCCGGCCCATGTCAGCAGCAAGCGTCGCCTGGAGGTGCAAGCGGTATCCTCTGGACTGAATGGACGGGGATACGATGACTACGACTCTGGCAATGGGATGAACATGAGCATGGGCATCGAGAAGTACACCATTCACCATGGCAACGACGGGCTGAGGGAGCGGGAGCGGGAGCGAGATAGAGATCGTGCTGGAGCCATCAGTGCCTCGGACTTCAACACCCGCAGCGAGCTCTCCTTTGACTCGATCGAGGGCAGGGGCGGTGGAGCAGCAGCGGGTCATGGCCATGGCCATGGGCCTGGAGCCGGGCCCACACTCAGCGCCATCACAGCGGGACTGCAGAATCTGCACACGCGGGACAGTCGTGGTGGTGGTGGCAATGGATATGGAGCAAGCGCTGGAGCGGGACCGGGATCCTCCTCGGAGTTGGGCAGGGGAGCGGCCAACATTAGCGATGACCAAATGCTCGAGTCCTGGCTGGAGGATCTACAAGCGGGTGGCTCCAAAATAGTGCTGGTCACCTATCCCAGGACCGCCAACAATGACAAGGAGCTGAGTGTGATGCGAGGCGAATATTTGGAGGTGGGAAAGAGAAATAACCTTTATACAAGTTCAGTTTTAATCCTCTAAATACCCTCAGATTCTTGACGACACTAGAAAGTGGTGGAAGGCGCGCAACATGCGCGGACAGGTGGCCCATGTCCCGCACACGATTGTCACCCCCTTCAATTATGGTGATGGCGATGGAGCCCAATACTATGGCCAGCAGCAACAGCAACAGCAGCAGCAGCAGGCGGGACCTGGCCTGGCCAACAAATCGCGACCAGGGGTGAGTCTTTGAAGAATGCTTCCCTCTCTGCTTCTTGACTAATTCCTGTTCGGTTTTTCGTCAGGATAATCCCAGTATGGAGCAACGATCCCCGGACCCCACCGACATGATGCGCAGCAAGCATCTGGGGAAGAAGGGCGAGTTCCGTTACTTCTAGGATCCTGTTTCGGATCCGGTACACCATATACCATATATACACACGCATTACATATTTCGTAGTGAGAATTTAGCATTAAGGAGGTTCCGTCTAGGATGCTAGTCCCGATTCCGAGGATTCCGATCGGATTAGCTCCGATGCTAAAAACTTAACCTAAGGACTAACCTAAGTGTGTGAGCTTGATTGAGAGCTTGTGTTGCTGATGAAGCAGATGAAAGATAAGGAATATGAAGAAGACGTTGAAGCAGAAGAAGATGAAGCAATATGGGGAGGCGAAGGCAATAATTTGTTTAAATAAAATTATATCCAAAGGATTCCCTTAGATTATTTATGTTAAGAACACCAAAGAGCTGTCCTTGTACTACATAATCCAGAGTAATCATTCAATGACCTGTCGGAAGACTCTCTTTCAAATCATAAAAGTGGGACTGGAGGACATGCCTTGCTTTATTTTCGTTGCTAACAAGAAAAAGTTAACTGGTGCTAAAAGGATACTGGCACTGACCAAGGCCAACGATTGAACAAAGAGCACTTGCACTACGAGATGAACCCATTCCCAGATAAAATCTAGATTATGGACAGCTTCTCCACGCGTGCCAAAAGCGGCGAGTCGGAATGGTATTCCAGATTCCTCACAGCAAAGTCACCCACATCATTGGTAAAGCACTTGAGCGTCGAGATGGAGAAGGGGCGTCCAGGGAAGTTGTAGTAGGTGAAGTACTGGCCATTCACGGCAATCAGGAAGGCACGATCGCCCAGTCCGAAGGCGATCTTAAAGAGCTTGCCGCGCACAAAGGGGAACTCTCCCTCGGTCTCCTCGTCATCGGGGGCAAAACTGAAAAGGAAACAAAAGCAAGTTAAGAGCGGAACTCACATAATCCTTGAGAGGATTAATTTTCCTCACCTGTTATCATCCCGCTGGTAGCTACGTGAAACTGTGGTCCTGTCAAAGTTCACATGAAAACGAAGCACTGTTCGCCCAGTGTCGTTGCACTGAAAACAAATTGAAAACTCCGTGGTGGGCGGACCCTTGGCTATGCACTCCATGGCCACCACAGTGCCCGTCTCATATCGCCGCGGCACGTCACTCTGGAAGGCCACCCGGTCGGGGCACATCAGGGTGCGCGGAAAGACCAGCGGAAAGAGCATGCGATGATGGAACTGAGTGATCTTCTCAAAGTCCCCGTATAGCCGCACAAAGTTTATTTGCTTGGGGAACTTGACAAACTCAAAGGATCCATACAGCTGGTCATTCACATAGATCTCGAAGCAGCGCTGCAGCACGGCTACCCGGAAGGTGAAGGTCTGGCCCGGCTGGAGGGGATTCTTGGGCCCGTCGCACTTCCAGTTCTTGCTAATCTCCTCCTGCTGCCACCCCTCGCCCGGCTGGAACATGCTGCGTATGATCTGGCCCTCGCGGAAGTTGGCCTCGATCTTGAGGAACACCGTCTCACTCTCGTTCTGGGCATTGACATTGTCGGTCAGGTCGAGGGAGATTCTGTTTTTGTGGTTATTGAATTTTATTTGAAATTAATTGTTTGCGATTGCGATATATATTGGGGGTTGTACATTACAGATACTCGGCGGGATAAATATTTTGGCTTAAATTTATTTAGCCAGGGTTTGGATATTTTATTATTATTATTATTATTTTTATTATTATTATTATTATTATTATTATTATTATTATTATTATTATTATTATAATTATTATTATTATTTTTATTATTATTATTATTATTATTATTTTTATTATTATTATTATTATAATTATTATTATTATTATAATTATTATTATTATTATTATTATTATTATTATTTTTATTATTATTATTTTTATTATTATTATTATTATTATTATTATTATTATTATTATTTAGGTGCATTTCAGGGAAGAGTTCTAGGTCCTTTTATGGGCTACTTTCCTAGGCTTCAATCCATATTGTTTTGTTAGAAATAAGGTCATGCTTAGGGGTTGCTGTATCTCTCTGAATTGGATTTTTCTTTCTTCTGTTTTTTATTTTACTCAAAGTGTGTAAGCACTATATATTCAAATCAACGAAACCGATTTGATTAGAATAGTTACCTCAAATTCTTTATACTACAGCACATTTATAGAGCTCTATAAATAAGCTATAAACATGCCCTTGTTTGGGTAATTTCTGTATACAAGGTAATAAACCTACATTTTTTGTAGTAACAAGCTATTAACATTAAGTAAACATTATTTATAATAGTAGATTTCAACCCTGCATACACTTTTTGTCAAAGAAAACTTCAAACTTCAAAACCGCAAACTTCCCTGAAGAGATATAGAATGTGTCTCCTAAATTCAATATTGCAAACTTTGCTTCAGTATAAAATGTATATTTATATATTTATATTAGACCCCTAACATCCAAGTAAATTTTTTTTCCTAAACAGAAACCCAAAAATACAGAAAAAGTTAAACTAATAAGTCCTTAAGCTTCTAGAAATGATCTGAACTATAAACAATTATTAAGTCTTTCTACGTTAAGCCCTCAAGTTATACTGATACTTGATACTTTGATTATAGTTAGTTAGTTTTATTTTAGAAAGATTTAGAAAGTATACACTTAAGAGAAAAGTTGCTAATTCCAAAACTTCCTTAAGAATCTTTGCATTTATTCAAATATCCACTTGCAATTTACTCTTTACTCCAATTTTATTTAAGTCTTCCCAGATACTCCCTTGTGAATATTTATAAATTATTAGCTCCTAAGAATCTTCACTTTTTTATTAAGTTCCCCTTCGCACCGAGCATCTAAATTCGTAAGAAACAAAAAACGATTGCCTACTTATTGGGATGCGGCTTGACGCGTCCAGTGACAATGAGCACATGCCCAAAGGGCACCTCCGTTAGCACCTTTGCCTTCCACACGTTCATCGCGTCTCGCGGTTCCACTGCAACTGAAGCAACGTTACTCCCCGTTATCCAAAGGTTGCCTCCGGAATCGGCGCGTTTTATGCGCCTTTATGCTAATAGATTCGCCATCCGTCGCCTTTCCTCGTTCATTTGTTGTGATTATGTAAAGGCGGGGGAGCTGGGGAGGGGCTAGAAATGAGGAATTACCTGCAGCCGCATGCAAACTTGACATGGACGTGGACGTGGTAAGGTTACCCCACCCCCACCATCCCAACCCGTTCAATCGAATCCCATATAAATCCGACCCAGTGAGCTGAGCCTATGGGGGGAAGGGGGTGGGAGGGGTCCTGAGCTCCATGACGAGAACCTTGCTCGCTTATTTATTTGATTCAATCCTTGCCTTTGTAACCCATAACTGTCATCCTCGAGTCCTTTTCACGGTTGCTGGCTGTCACGCCCCCAACTGCTGACGACGGCCCGCCCATTTGTTGCTAGTACAAGGGGCACTGTGAGGAAAAGTTGGGTGGTTCTTAAAGGGGAATTAAAGGAGGGGTTTCTGTGGGCTCTTTGACTTGAAATACAAAAATTAATGGGATCGTTGGGATAATAAGGAATTGCTTCTGGAGGACATCATTGGGTTTTAATAGTCTCTAAGCTCCAAGGATTTCAGGGCAAGCTTCTTTAATATTTACAGTTTGTTGGGGATACTAAAGAATGGATGATTGGTAGAATTAATAATGGTTCTAAGGACTTCTTTCCGAGCGCCCATAAGTCAAAGGATCTCAGAACTACGTTCCTGAAAATCAACGAATTTGTGTTGAAGAGAATTTCTGGGACATTTCTATTATATTCCTAGATTTCTCTGACGTACCTCTCACATTTCTCTTTCCCGTCTTCTCTCTGTGTGTTCTCCTCCAATCTTAACCTCTCTCTCACTCTCTCTCTCCGACTGCCACTCACTTCCCTTTCTACAGCTGCTCCTTTGCTGCTGCTTTTCCATTGTTGTTGCGTGTCTTCGGGTGAAATAAAACAAGGCAACAACAATTGATTCCCTGTCTAAAGTTTTTGCATTTGCACTAAAGTGCGACTTGGGGGCTGGCTGGGAGCACTTTTGCCAGCCGCCTCGGCTTGTACAACACACAATCCCCAGTTCTCGGGGTAATTCATTTCTTTTGACGTACCTTGGCATATTCGCTGAAGTTCTGTCTCCGTCTCTGTCTGCGTCTACACCTTTCGCTTACGTCCACGTCCAATCCAATGACATCTCCTCAGGGTTCCTCCACTCATCCTGAGTACAGTGAAAGGTCGGGTGGACTGGTTAAAAGAGTCTGGGTTTTATATTGAAGGATTATTTTGTATAAACTTTTCTTTGAAAAGAGCTAAGGACTTTACCCTTGGTGTTACCAAAGAACCTTAAGAGAATCTTGGGTGTCACAGAAGCGGGACACTAAAGAAATATAATTTCTACATAAAGTGTTCTTTATTTTATTGAATATTTCCAAGAAGCTGATAAAGAACATAGACTCCTTGTGGGAATACCTAAACATATTTCCTTGCTCCTAGTCTTTAAAAAACCCTCCTAGATTTATTATAGATCAAGTTTAGACTGTCTAAACCTTAAGGCGATTCTCCAAGTACTTTCTTAGATTTCTTTGAGCTGAAAGAAAGAGTTTATAGAACCTCTTTCTTTTGAGAACATTACAACTATAAATTACCCTTAATTTATATGGTAATAAATTCCCCCATAGGGTGCTCCTACTGTACTCCCCCGAACAAGTACGTGGCCTCTCTGTGTTTGCCTATGATTCCTTTAGCTGCTGCTGTTTATTTTCTGCCGCTTGCACCTGATCGAATTGGGTCCAAGTCTTCAGGCTTAACTCGACTTGGCACTTGGCTGCTCGTCGCGTCTCACATAAACATATTTTTTTCTGATTGCGTTTCACCTTGGGGCACCGGAACCCTGAAATACCTTCCTCCGCAGGAGCTCGGGTGCCTGGCTTTGCCTGCTACGAATGGCAAATCGCTAATTGGTTAGTTATGGCCACCGACAATCCGACAACAAGCCAATCAATCCATCAATCGTCTTCTGGGTGACCTTGTCAGCTGTACTAGCTACTGGAACTACTCTGACCTGACCTCTGATCAACCGGCAAAGTTCTGGGAGCCGCCGAGGGCACTCTTTTTCCAAACAGAACTAATGAAGTAATCGTGTCGATTTCAACTTTAATTTCCGCTTGTCACTCCAAACTGATAAACCGTGTGGAGCAACTGGAGCACTGTGTACGTTGCACAGTTATCAGTGTTGGGTGGTGTTGCCACGTATGTCCCCTCCAGCCTTACCCACCCTTTTTTATCTTGCTGCCTTACTGCCCTCCAAGGGCTTCGCTCTCTCTGGCCAGCCTTTTCCGGGAGCTCTTTTATCTCGCTGCCAACGGCCATATCGAATTAGTTTGGAGCGACGACACGTCTACAGAAATCAGATTTTACGGTCTTGCGACGGCGGCGGCGACGGGGATTGTCGCAAATCGGACAAGCAATATAGTGATAATGGCTTTACGACCCCCGATTTCATGCCAGCGCACCAAGTGGAGCCGAGAAGCCGACCGAGTTCCAAACGGAAGCCGATCGATAATCGACCGGTTCGGGGAGCGGAGCTCACCTCAGGTGGCGTCTGTTTTAATTTTTTTTTCTTTTTTGGAGGGGCGGAGCATGTCACTTGGTTAATTTTAGTATCTCATTGTCATTATCACTTTGCTTGGTCTCTCTCTCTCTTTCCCTCAGCGGGAATTGTGCAATTTGGTGTGGGATTGATTGGCTTCCAAGGAAGAAACTAAACCCCCCCAGACACTTTTCAGGTGTTCTCCATTTCGGTTTCCATTTCGATCCTCACCTGTCTGAGATTCGTTGATAAGCTAGTTAGTTCCAGTCAAAAGAAATACCTCCTTGAAGGGGGGAGGTTAAGTCAATCCAAAAACAAAACCGAAACCGATCTCTCCACGGATCCACCACGTGGCGTTTATGTGTGCTTTTACGAGCATGAAAATAACTTAAGCCAAACGAACAAACTTTTGGTAATTGCGATCACAGTTTGCATTCCCTTGGCCCAAGTAATTTGCTGCCCCCGAAGAGTAGTGTTACACGTAGGCACCACCCCCCCCAGAAGATCTCTGGATCGGTTGAGAGCTCTATATATATATATCTATTTCAAAGGAACTGCGGATCGATGGCACTACACCTATATGCACTTGTCGCGTCTCGGAACGTAACTGAATCGTTGGATTTGACGGTGAAGTTTAAAACGTCAGCTACCCCAAAAGCGAATGTACGAAGTCGACGACGATCGCTCCCGGCATAGGCGATAACTCACCTGTGCACAGGTGGCGAAGAAGAAGAGCCGAGTGTGTGTGAGAGAACAAATAAATATATGAAATATTGAACGCACAAAATGTGGAGCAACAAAGTGGGTGATATTTCTGTAGATAGCACTCACACTCGCGAGTCCCCTCGTTCCCAGGTATGAGTGCGTGGCTGCCTTTGTATTGGCCATTAAGTGTGGCCTGGCTGTCAACGTGTAGCCATCACCACCACCTCCTCGGTGAAGGAAAATGAAATGGAAATGCCAAGTGGAAGTGTCGCCCCGCAATTTGTCTCAATAGATTCCCGGTCGTGGCTCTGGCCTTATCAGCACAGGTAACACACTGCTAACAGGTGAGGTGAGGAGCATACGGGGTGGGACTTTCCTACTTGCTGGCTCCCTTCTTTACCTGCGACCCGGTCAGGCGCATCCAAGCAAGTGCACAGCGAGCACAGTTGAAGGCAAGACAATAGGATCATGAATAGTTTAAAGTAAAGAAGGACTTACAAGTTAAAATGTATAAAAATACACATTTTCTAGCTCACAATATATAAAACTAAGTTTCTAAGTTGATTTCACTTTATAATTATCAAAAAGGCTTTTTGTTTTCTGCTCCAATCTCGAAATTGATTGCCACTTGAAATCATTGTTATCTCCGCTTTTTAAGTCAAAGGTTTCTCTTTGATTCCGGTATACAATTATATATCACAGTCAAAATCTGGAAAAGCTACTACTCAAAAATGGCCTTTAGAAGCTGGTTCTCGCTGCTGCCCATGGTCAAAGCTGATGACGACGAGGAGGAGTTGGTCGATCCCATGGACACACTCAGGGAGAAGTGCCAAGAGAAGAAGCATATTGAGTCGCTGTTCAACAAATACCAGGAGTGCAATGATCGCGTTAATGGAAAATCCAAAACTACTGAGACGTGCGAAGAAGAATTATTTGATTTTGTTGCTGAGCTGGATCATTGTGTTTCCAAGAACCTTTTCTCAAAGTTGAAGTAATGGGAAATTTAAGGAAGAAATCCAGACAACTTTAAAATGGCGTTCAAGAACAAATAAAAGCAATATTATTTCAACATATTTGTGATCAAATTTCTTTCAATTTCTTTGAACTCTTCACTACTATATTCTTGGTCTCAACTGTACCCGCGTGTGGCCGCTGTATGACAGACAGGTGACAACACACCCCATCGATCGCGTCTAATATTTGTCCAAGCGATCTGGAGTCACCACTCGTCCCGCTTGGCATTGTCTCCCTCGGTTCCCTGCTTCCTTATCAGTGGACAAACAGCGACATGCCGAGAAGCGTCATAATTTCTCTTTGATGTTTGCACGAGCACAACCGAGAAGAGTGTCATTAATTGATTTATTAACCAAGTTGACACAAGTCTTCCCTGGGTCCGATTTGGTGGATGTCCATCCCGGTAATTATATGGCCAACTAATTAGGTAAATGTGTTTGCCACGATACGAGAGATATGTCATGGAGGGTTCCCCTTGGGGATGATAAGGTCGATGGGGAGAACATGTCGATCGATGGGCGGGCACTTAGATGATTGTTCCACCTTTTTGTCATCTTTTGATCATTGTTTAAAGTGGGAACGGAAGGTGAGCATACCTGCACCCACACCACTCTCTCTTTCTCTCTATTCTCCATTCTCCTTTCTCACTTTTCAAGCCCGCGGTCATGTGCGTGTACATTTGGAGTGTGTTTATTCAGCTGGACACCTGAGACACCAGACACAGAGCGTACAGCAAATACCATTTAATATAGACTATATATCATTTATGGGTTTCCAAGGAAATATAACCTAGAGGTCTGCACTCTTGGCCTGATGATGCTGATGCTGCTGCTGCTGCTTCTTGGCCTCAATCACATTCTGCATGACCAGATCGTAAAGGTTGTCCTCTTCCTCGCGCTCCTCTGCCTCTTCCTGCTGCTTTTTCCCCATCTCCTGCAGGCTTTCCAGTTCCTTTCTGTAGTTATCCAGAGCCTGCTGAAGCAATTTTTCCACGGGAGAATATGTGGAACGAGATCTGAGGCGGGCCTTGGCTATCTCCAGAGCCTGGTAGAGGGTACAGGATGTTAGGTAAAGGAGCTTCAAGGAGAATAGGAGGCTTACCTTTAAGGTATTGGAATTTCTCAGGAGAGCTTCTTCGTAGGACAGTGCCTTGGGTGGAGGTGGATGTAGGTTCGAGGTCTCGGCTAGCTTTTCATTCTGACGCTCCAGTTTTAGTTCCTCAATTTGTCTAAAAAATTTGATTATATTTTCATTTTATAAGAGTTCTTTGGACCCTAAATCCTATAGGTTAGCTCACACTTTCTCCAGTTTTTGATCAATCTCTGCCTCGAGGGCCAGATATTTGTCATTAATCTCTTTTATGACATCCATCCTGGCCAAAGGGAATTTGTAAATAAAAAATAAACGTAAACAAATGGGTTGCCAAGCAACAAATACAATTTTACCTGGCTGTCAGTGCTGCCCAGCGTGCATGAGCGGTAAATTTCAAAGTTTATTTGCCGTTTTTCAACACTGGCAACTTATCGGCAAGCGATAAATTTAAAGTGTAGCGATAATAAAAATTAAATGAAATTTAAAATTATGCGGGAAAATATTTCTTATATGGAATTATAAACATATTTCCACGTAAAATATAAAAATATGAACAGACTGCTAATAGTCTACTCCATTAGTTTATTCTGTAAGCAACTCGTTGTTATCTACCTATTAGATGTGATAGTTTATCTAAGCATGTTGTTATATTATAATTGCAAATCGACGAGCTGTTGTTGATGGTGATAATAGCTAGCTTCAACAAAAAAAAAAAGAATAGATTTTATGGCCATTTGGTGGCACCATTTGGGCATCCCGCCGATCAAAGGTCATTCTGGGGCACACCCAAAAATATTTTAAATATATATTTGGGTATATTTGTAGGTATATAAAAATTATTAAAGCATAATTACACCTTTAAGCTAATACTATAAAAAATCAGACAAAGGTTCACCTAAAAAGGTTGCACATCTTTGTAAATATACCTAAGTTCTAGTTTTCTCTTAGTCACAGGAAATCTCTCTAACATAATAATACAAAGTAACATTCATGAGTAACATTATGGCCATAAAAAACCCATTCACTTAACCAAAGCAACCCCACTTAAATACGGTTATTAGCTTTTCACCATCGGATGATAAAGTTATATGAACTTTAGAGTTATAAAAAAAAACTTGACCCATATAAGCTGACATATATCAAGTTATGAACGCTTGATACGCTTAAATTGGGGAAAATTTTTATTTTATTTTATAAAAAACTGATTTGAAAAACTAGGAATTTATTAAATAAAAACAGGAAATAAATTATAGTTTTATATAGGATATTCATAGTTATCTTTTAAGGAAGAATAGATTCAGTCTAGAACGCCAGACATCTTTATTCATTATCAGCCCAGTTAGACCTTTAACCAATAAGTGGAAGATAAAAAGACAGACCTACTTGTTAAGTGAGGTTTATCAGTTTTTATTGGTAATTCAAATAAATATATAAACCTTACCCATTATTAAAAAAAAACCTACCTAACTTCTTTGAAATATTAAAACCGTTTTGGAGTAAGACCCTTTTCATAATTATAAAACAGTGCAAAATGTCATACTAATGATGACTTGCCAAACTTACAAGTAATTAAAATGTTTGCACTGTTTTCTGCGAATTAAGTTATAATGATGACTTGGCTCAAAGAGAAGAAATAACAGTCACAATAAACGATTTATTTACCTCCGCGCCGTTCAAAGTTCAAACCCGTAAAGTAGGTTGATCTTTCTTTAACACCCAAAACTAGTTTTGGGCAAACAAAAAATATACACACATATAAGAAATAGGTAAAACTTTGGGCACAAATTTAGTCATATATTTATTTTGTGATTACTCAATGCCCGCGGGGGGCATTTACTACCATAACATAGGTGAACGAACATCAAACAAACCTTTGATCACTGTCACATCACATCACATCCCCAAGAGGATGATATATACACATACACTCTAGCCTAGCCTACATCCTACGTCCTATCTAGGTAGCCTCCAAAGTTAAGTAGCTCACGGTTCCAGCAGGAACTGCTTGATATGCGGCGCCACACGCTCCGGGGTAACCAGGTGCAGGTGATGCGTTCCCGGCACCTCCACATACACCACCTTCGAGGCGTGCTCCTTTAGGGTGCTAATCACATCCGCATAGACCTGCGGCGTTTCGAACTTCATGCCGGGAGTGCCGCGTATGTTGAGCACTCGGCAACGAATTTGACGCGCATAGGCCATGGTCTGCTCCGCGGTGAACATGCCCAGCAGGCTCACCTTCAGGCGCAGATCCCGGGCGAACAGGTAACCATCCCCACTGGGATTGTGCCGCATTCCCCGCTTCATCAGGACACGCACAGAGGCCTCATCCACAGAGCCATCGTAGGCGTCTAACACCAGTTTGACCATCTCGTCGTACGAGTAGCAAGGCTGCTTGCTCACGGGCAGCGTTTCGTAGTCCAAGAACTTGTCCAGGGCCTTGCCAGTGCCCTCGGCCATCCGCTGGACGCCGCGAACCGTGGGTCCGGCGATATCGATGTTGATCAGCTTGTTCACCTCATCCGGATAGCTGGCGGCGTACATGAAGGTCAGGGCGCCGCCCAGCGAGTGTCCCAGCAGGGTGACATTTTTCCAGTTGTACTTGCGGACAATGCGGCGGATCAGGCAGATGCCGTCCCAGAAGATGAAGTACTGCATACCCTGCGGATAGTGCGAGGACCTGCCATGACCGGGCAGATCGATGGCCAGGACGGAGGCGGTGCTCGGCAGCAACGGGCACAGCCGATCGAAGCTGCCGCAGTTATCCTGCCAGCCATGGAGCGCTATGATGGGCTGTTGTTCCCGCGAGCCCCACCATTTTCCTGAAGCGGAGATAGCAGAGATAGGAGATTAACAGCTGCGTCACGTTTCAAATCACGTCAGATTGCCATGGGAATGGCACGGCGATAAGGATGACTCACCCTCTACGGTGCCCCAGGGCACGTCAATGGAGAACTCCTCCCAGCTGTGCTCGCCCAGCAGCTGCTGCTCCTCCACATCCACCTGACCATCTAAAAAGGGAAATGGCACATCGTTAGCGACTGCAGGCGAAACCGTAAACGAAAACGTCTGGTGAAATCGCAGCCAAACTGAGACTTCGGACCCCGAGGTGCAAATGAATGCGGCTACAGGTGACCATGTCTCCATGTCTTCATGCCTCATCCGTCCCCGCTGCGCTCCACCACCTGCACTCACTTGTCTTCGGCGACGACATCGACGCGGATGATGATAGCGGCGTCGTTGTGTTGGCTACGCGTGTCTGGCCCATGTTACGGCTGCGGAAACGAGGTTTACGATCGGAAGATACGACCCAGCTGATTGTGCGAATCTCCGAAAAGAGACTGAGCAAAATCACAAACGTTTAGTTCGCTTTGTAGAGCTGGAAAAACATAGACCCCATTCGATATCTTCGAAAATTCGATAATTTGGATTTTATATAATTAAGCAATTTTGAATGTGTTGTATTTGTTGTTTACAATTTGGAGTATAGTTTAACTCTTTTGAAGTCGATGCGATACCGACAAAAATCTATCGATTGTGGTTTGCGTACAAGTACGATACCTCGATTGTGGCATCGATCATTTCCCACCTCTATCCTTTTGTTTTGATTGCTAAAATTGTTTAAAATATTGTGTTTCTTTATAAACAACAAACCAAAGCATTCAAATAAACATGTAAGTCCTCAAAATAACACTCCTACTTTGTGCACAACTAAAATCAAGCCCCCCGCAGGACGGAGTACTGGAAATCCAACGAGCGCAAGTTCTGCGACTTTTGCAAATGTTGGCTGAGCGACAACAAGGCGGTAGGGCTAACATTTAACCAAATTTAGAAACCCTCTATAACCTGCACTCCCCCAGAGCGTCGCCTTCCACGAGAGTGGCAAGCGGCACAAGCTGAATGTGGCCAAGCGGATCACGGACATCAGCCGGAGCAGCGAGAAGTCGGAGAGGGAGCGCCAGAAGATGGACGCCGAGATCCGCAAAATGGAGGAGGCGGCCATGAAGTCGTATGCCCAGGATGTTCATGCCCACGGCGACATGACTGCACGCTCCATCAACACAGTGATGAGGGCCACAGCCGCTGCTGCCTCCTCTTCAGACAGGGGAGGTGTTAGCTCTCAGCGCCAGCGTCAGGTGGATCCCATGCGGCTGGAGGGACTTTCGGACGAGGAAGAGGACAATCGGCGTGTGAACATCAGCAAAGTGGCAGAGTCCGCCGCAGTGCCAGAGGCTTCGCTGTGGGTCGAGGGCAAGTCGGATGAGGGGCACACGTACTATTGGAATGTGAAGACCAACGAATCGGTTTGGAAGAAGCCCAAGGAGGGCTTCCTCTCCTACGAGGAGTACGAGCGCATCAATCAACTGGCGGTGGACCAACAGGAGTTGTCGCAGGCGGAGGAATCGCGACGCTTTCGGGAGAACGCTGACGAGGAGGTGGCGCGTGTGAATCGAGAAAGGATGAAGGCCTATCGGAAACCGGAAAATCCCAAGGAAAAGAAGCAAAAGGAGGAGAGGCGCAACGCATTCAAAACGGAGGAGGAGGCGGCCACCAAGGAGATTGGACAATGGCAGTCCGTGGTGGTGAAGTATGGGTCTATTTTTTTAAAGGGAATGCTTTATAGGCATGTGTTATTTATTAAGTTTCTCTTGCTTAGACCCCCAGAGGAGCCCATTGACTGGCAGCTGCCCAAATCAGATTACTACACTGCTGCTCCCGTGGTCTCCGCCACCTCCAGTGAGCCCGAGCCTCCCGTCAAGCGCTTCAAGGAGAAGACAATAGGAGGTCTGGATGAGGAAACGGCCTCCAGTGCACCTGCCACGTTCAAAAGGAAGTTTGTTAAGAAAGGAAATAGTCGGCAACGAGTGGAGGATTAGTTTAGACATTATGTTGGTAAATTATATAGGAAAATATAAGTAATCCTAAAAATATAGATATTTTTTGAATTAAGAATTTATCGTTAATATTGATAACTTTAATCTGCGTTGAAAATTAATATATTATATTTAAACTCGGTTGATTGGAATTAAGTTCCGTGTCCCGTTCAGGAAGAAACATAATGGCACCAGTGGCCACTATAATGGAGGAGAAGCTGCGATTAGCTGTACCAGTTGCATAACAATATGCAATGGTTTACGATTGTCCTCTGCATTCGTATTGTTATTTTTATTTTTATATTTTCGTCCCATGTCTCTTTAATGCATGTTTATGTAATTTCCAAAGTATTGTATTTGCCTCCATCAAATTATTTAAGACTGTATTACTCTCTTAACTCCTGGATTCGACTTTTCCGCGCATTATTGTTTGTGGCGGGCTCCAAACTTTGAAATATGTGAAGAGCAGAGCGAGAGGCAAGCATCGGGGACAGTCTGTTTTATTACAATTTTTATTCTTTTCGTCGACGCGTTATTTAAATACTAAAAGTGCGCCTTCAAATAATCTCCTAAATCTTGACCCTTTCTAGTATTTTCAAATCTGAACTGGATACCGCGCTTCGAAACAGACCTCGGGGACAAGCTGTTCCGAACTATTTGCCTCTCGCTCTCTCTCACTGCTTTGGAACAGTTTTCTTCTGTATGGATACCGTGCTTCAACGCAGACACAGTCTGTTATTCCAGTACGCTTAGCCAATTAACGATTCGGTCACACTTTCTGAGTTTTTCTCTTTCAGTCAGAGATGATCCCTCGAATAAATTCTGAAAAAATAATAAGCTAAAAATGAATTGAAATTAATTTTTAAAAGTTATATTGGCATTATTACGCAAAATATTGAATGTTGCGCAACATTTCTTTTAATATCGGATTTTTAATAATAATTGTTGGTTATGGTAAAGATATATAAATATTTTATTAAAATCAAATCGCTTTTCCCTTTTCAAATATGCTAGATCTAGTCTGAAATTAGCCAAACTGTCAACACTGCTCTCGGTCTACGGCCACGTCGGCTCTCTCTCTCATTTATGCTGACATTCTACTCAGAATTTTTTTGTGAAGCGGCAAAGCCAGAAAGTTTTACTCGTTGGCAAATTGGGCGACAATTAAATTGGTAACGTATGCAGCTGACGAACCGCAAATAAAGGGCGCCGTCGTTTTAACGGCCATTATTGTTATCGTCCGCCTTCGCCACATCTTTTCAGGGGTGCGTTCTAACTCGTCGAGAGTCAGCATCGGTTGCAGCGCAGGAAAAGCACTAAACAACACACAGACAGCAAGTCGACGACGTGCAGAATGAACATCTTTCGGTTTGCTGGGGACTTGTCCCATGTCTTCGCCATAATTATATTGCTGCTGAAGATCTGGAAGACGCGCTCGTGCGCCGGCATATCCGGCAAGTCGCAGATTTTGTTCGCGGTGGTATATCTGACCCGCTATCTGGATCTGTTTACCACCTATGTGAGCCTGTATAATTCGGTGATGAAGGTGCTCTTCCTGGCCACGTCCGGTGCCACGGTTTACCTGATGTACGTCAAGTTTAAGGCCACCTACGACCACAATCACGACTCCTTCCGTATCGAGTTTCTGTTGGTGCCGTGCGCCCTCCTCTCGCTGGTGATTAATCACGAGTTTACGGTCATGGAGGTGCTGTGGACCTTCTCCATCTATCTGGAATCGGTAGCCATTCTGCCGCAGTTGTTCTTGGTGAGCAAAACCGGAGAGGCCGAGTCCATTACCAGCCACTACCTCTTCGCCCTGGGATCCTATCGCGCGCTCTACTTGCTCAACTGGGTATACCGGTACATGGTTGAGTCTCACTACGACCTCATCGCGATCTTTGCCGGAATCGTTCAGACCATTCTTTACTGCGATTTCTTCTACTTGTACATTACCAAAGTTCTTAAGGGCAAGAAGCTGCAGCTGCCGGCATAAGTGCATCGCCCATTATCCACATCATCAGTCCGAGGCATTAACAAACAAGTGAATATGGAGATGGAACGGGGCGAGAGCAGCAGCAGCCAGGCCGTTTGACAAAGCGTATTTAGTTCATATTATACAGAAGATAAATCGAGCTCGATAAGCTCTCCTTAAGTTGTAATTATTTTATGAGAAATAAACCGAAACTCGGAAGTCAAAACTGTCTTGCAATACACCAACATACATTGGAAATGTAACTACTACGTTTTCCGGCGCACTCGCGAATTTGAATCCCAGAATAACGCAATCCCGGACGCAATAACGTTATATAACAAAATAAGTTTTCCTTTTTTTTAGCGTCGACGGGAATTTTATCCAAAAAACAATATCACACAAGAGGTCATAGATATTCTTGTTTAATTTAGACTTTAAATAATCTATTAAATAGCTACTAAGCAGACTGTATCCTAATAAAAATCCGAGTAAGCTTAAGTCGATGATAACACACATTCTTGACCAGTATCAACCAGAAAAAACAACAAAATTTAGTTGTCACAATTTAAAATTAATTTTAAAACAATGTATCACATTCTTTGCCACACCCTTTTCCTATATTAACATAATAAAAAATAAATTCTATTAAAGGACGATCATTAATCATAATGAAACAAATCAAAACCTAATGTGGCATAAACAATACATTTAAAACCTTAAAACATTTACATGATAATCGTAGTATAATAAATAAAAATGTTTTCCTTAGGTTATTATAGCTGAGTTAGATACCAAACGAAGGAACGGTTTTCTGAATCGTTATTGGTTTTTCTAGCATTAAATAAAGCATTTGGAAAAAACAAAATTTATTATTTATGTAAATGCATAAAAGCTTAATAGTTTTGGTTTTCAAAAGTTATTTGCTTTAACTGCGTTTAAAATAGAATTTCTTAGGCTAATACTTGCATTTTGCAGATGCGGTTTTAAATTGTTTTGATGTTTGTACAACAAGATCATTTGACTAAGTTTGCTTTGTAGAACGCAGCTGAGGAATCGTTTTATTTTCAAAGGTTCAGCTTTAATTATATTATTTACAGCAGAATAAATATATACATATTTACATATTGATATCGATATGGGCTACCACACTCTGGTCACACTATTATGCAAACCCTGCAATAAAATCAAAACAAAATGGGAAAAGGTGGAATCTTAAACCTGTTACGCCAAAATCCAGCTGTAAGGACCTTCTTTCAGATTGGCAAGGCCAAGGGGTATGGGACGGTCAATAAACTGCATGCTTAACAGAGAAAATTGATGTAAAACAAGTGTAATTGCAGAGATACGGGCAAATATGTACCTATTGTTACACCCGGCAAGGTTTCCCCCGAGCGAGGTGTGCCTGAGGCCATAAATAAGCCGCCGTACTATTTCAAGGACATGCCGCCGGGTAATACATTGGGGAGCCCGGAAATAAAGAACGCGGATCAGATTGAAGCCATGCGTCGCAGCGGCAAGCTGGCGGCGCAGGTGTTACGTGAATGCGGCAAACTGGCAAAAGTGGGTACAACCACCGACGAGATCGATGCCTTTGCCCACGAACGGATTATAGCTGCCAGCGCCTATCCCTCGCCGCTGAGATATGCCGGCTTCCCCAAGTCCATCTGCACGTCGATCAACAATGTGGCCTGCCATGGCATTCCGGATGACCGGCGGCTGGCCAACGGCGATATTATCAATATCGATGTAACAGTCTACCTGAATGGCTGCCATGGCGACTGTTCGGAAACCTTCCTGGTGGGCGACGTGGATGAGCAGGGTCGTTTTGTGGTGGAGGCCACCAAATCCTGCCTGGATCAGTGCATTTCGCTGTGTGGTCCCGGCGTGGAATTCAATAAGATTGGGCAGTTTATAGACCGTTACTGCGCGGAAAAAGGGCTTGAATCAGTGGCTGTCTTCATTGGCCATGGCATCGGCAGCTACTTCCACGGTCCGCCAGAAATATACCATTATCGTAAGATAAAGACAGGTTTTTGTTTTGCTCCCCTAAACTTACACCATCCCCTAACTTGCAGACAACGAAGCTCGTGGGAAAATGCAGCCCGGCATGACTTTTACCATAGAGCCTATATTGTCCTTGGGTGGATCAGAAGTTGAGGTGCTGGAGGATGGCTGGACGGCGGTTTGCTTGGACGGCGCCCGTAGCGCCCAGTTTGAGCACACTATTGTAGTTACCGAGACAGGAACCGAGATACTCACAAGGGCTTAGGTCAATAGACTCTCCGATTTCTATACAGGATGATTTTTTTATTCTCGACATTGACGGTGTTGTTTCTGTGATTCGCATAAAGTTAAAACATTTCTGCGTCCAGATATATGGGGCAGCCTTGTGCAGTTTTGTGCCGTATCTTTTTTGATACTGGTTGGTGCTCTTTATTTGCCCTGTGAGAAGCTACTCCTGCTCCATCTAGCTGCATATAGCGTTACTCTTCTGCACAGGCTTCTGTATTGGAAGGAACAGCTTAAACTCAGGCGGGAGCTCGTCCTCTGAGTATAGGCGGTCGGAGAAGTATACTCGCCGGATGCGACAGTTGGCATGTATCTGGACGCGAAGTGTCTCCACATAGTTTGTGCCGTAGGCTCGACGTGTAAAGTCGGACAAATTAAACTGGATCTGGTTCCAACCCTCATCTAACCGCATGGGCATTGTGCAAATGAATGGCTTGACGCGAGTGGTCGACTGGTAGTTGCTGGCTCTGAATCTGCGCCGTACGTTTTTGTCATCGAGAACCTTTTATGAAAGAGGAGGAAAAGGAAATTACACTTTTAGGAAAGAAGAAAGGACTGCAAATGCTTACTTGCACTTCAAATGTAAAGTATTTTTTCATGTTCTTGATAATCATCACCAAAAACGGCAGCTTGATGCCAAGCGTCTTCTTAGGATCGGCCGGGCATGTTATAAACGTTGTACTGACATTCGTACCGACTATTTCGAGTACGAGACTCTGTATGTCGTTGTCGGTGATGCGCTTTATGTGTCCATTGCGCACTTTTTTGTCCCACAGCTGCAGCGGCTTCGAGCCAATACTGTACAGGATCGATAGGAATCCTGATTGGAAAGTATTTTTGAACATCCTCGCGACTGCTGCCTGCACTGTTCGACTAACCGATTTCACTCGCAGATTTAAAGCCTTTATTTGCCAATTTATATACGGCCAGCTTAAAATGGCCAACAAAATTTTGCAAAGCCAGAACGTGTACAAGCTACACACATGAAGTACTAAATTTTCATGTCAATAATTTTGTTTAGCATGGCCTCCTGTTTGTTGCCATAACAATGGCAGGACAGTGTTGGCAATTTTCAAAATGTTTGAGAAGACGTCGTTCGTTTATGCGATATTTGAAATTGTGAAACTGCTAATATTTGGGTTTCTCTTAGGTGGGGAACAATGGGAATGACACAGTAAAAAGCAGTTATTTTGTGTTTTATTCCCTTTATCCCCTTATGATAATCCAGTTTTATTAATAAATGTACCAGCATATTATATTATATAAAGCTTTTTCTTATAACTTATACTTATTTTATGTAGTTCAGATTTCAAACAGAAGAAATCGAACAACCAAAATGGAACATTGACATATGTCCGATACATCGGTCATCGATATGTTATTGAGCCAAGTGTCACCACCAGTTGAAGTGAGCATAAAAAAATAGACAGCTAAATAAAACAAATGGCTTCAACATCGAGGTAAAAACATTTCATCATATTATAAGTAGCACTTTTTTCGCAATGGTTTCCTCTCTGCAGACTCGACAACAACAAGGTGTGCTGCTATGCACACCCCGAATCTCCTTTGATCGAGGATTACAGGGCAGGCGACATGATTTGCTCTGAATGTGGTCTCGTTGTTGGCGACCGCGTAATTGATGTCGGATCCGAATGGCGAACCTTCAGCAATGAGAAGAGTGGCGTCGATCCCAGTCGTGTCGGTGGCCCGGAGAATCCTCTGCTCAGCGGTGGCGATCTGTCCACCATCATTGGCCCTGGCACGGGCTCAGCTTCGTTTGACGCCTTTGGTGCGCCAAAATATCAAAACAGACGTACTATGAGCAGCTCAGATCGCTCGCTGATATCTGCATTTAAGGAGATTTCCTCTATGGCAGATCGCATTAATTTGCCAAAAACAATTGTCGATCGCGCCAATAACTTGTTCAAACAGGTAAGTTGGCTTCAAAAGCTTATTACCCTATTACGACTGTGATGAAATGTTGTTTTCCTTGTAGGTCCATGATGGCAAGAACCTGAAGGGACGTTCCAACGATGCCAAAGCATCTGCTTGTCTGTATATAGCTTGTCGCCAGGAAGGAGTGCCTCGTACCTTTAAGGAAATATGCGCTGTTAGCAAGATCAGCAAGAAAGAGATTGGCAGATGCTTCAAATTGACGCTGAAGGCCCTTGAAACCAGCGTGGATTTGATTACAACAGCAGACTTTATGTGTCGCTTTTGCGCCAATTTGGGTAAGTTGTACTGGCTCTGCTCTTTGATGCAATAAATCCTTATATATAATTCGGTAAAATAGACCTTCCGAACATGGTCCAACGCGCTGCCACACACATCGCCAAGAAAGCCGTCGAAATGGATATTGTTCCGGGCCGTTCCCCCATATCCGTGGCCGCCGCTGCCATTTATATGGCCTCACAGGCATCGGAGCATAAGAGAAGTCAGAAGGAAATCGGTGATATTGCCGGCGTGGCTGATGTTACCATCAGACAGTCCTACAAACTAATGTATCCCCATGCCGCCAAGTTGTTCCCCGAAGACTTCAAGTTCACCACACCAATCGATCAGCTGCCGCAGATGTGAACATTTGTCACGATCCCGATGCTCATTACTAACGCTAACGTTAAGGGGGTAAAAAAGAAGAACCGTTCTTAAATTAATCACAAAAAATTTACGATTTTATTAAATAAAAAGTTAGCATAACGATAAATAATCAGAGACCAAGCTGAACATAACGCTTTTGCTTTTGCTGAGTTGAACCCATAAAGTTTTCGAAATTTATTTCCGTATATATCATAATAGCTCTCATCTTTATCTGTATATATTTTGGTGTAGGCGTTTTGATTATAAGTAAGCTACTAATCCAGAAATAATAAGTGCAGCCTACGCTTATACGCTTGATATTTGCAAATTTTATGTTGTATACATAGAACTTTCTGTTTATACATAGGCTTTAATTATGTGATAGAAATATGATTGAAATAAACTTGAACTCTACCGTAACTATCAACACGTTCATTTGCAAATATTTAGTGCGTTTAAACGTAGTTATAGAACTAAGCAGGACACAAAGCAAACATTCGAAAGCAAAATATAAGCATGTGCTAATTAGTAAATGACGAATTATCAGTCGCCAACAACAATAGTTATTGCTGAGTTTAAACAATGCAGATTTATATAGATAACTAGTCAATAGACAGCGAGCACTTCTCGTCATCGCTGTGGCCCACACACTCCAACGCCGGTCGATGCTCGGAGTCCCACATTCCGGGGCCACATCGCTTGCACAGGCCACTCAAGGTGCACGGTATCTTTGGCAACTGTCGGTATTGGTGAAGCAGACCGCGCGCCTTGCGCAGGATCAGCTGCCCGTCCATGTACATGGCCAGTGAGCTAAAGTGCAGCAGCATCTCGTCCGGCCGCAAATTCTGGGCTATCACATCATCGGCATAGACGGCAATGATCGCCAGGCAGAGGAACAGATGAAAGTAGTCGGTCAGGTAGTTTGACCAGCAAGCCTCCCACATCCGAATGACCACGGCTTCGGTGAACTCGCGTTTGAAGCAGAGGAGGAGCCATCGGTGGCAGAAGAGCAGCTCCATAGAGTCGTTGTGCTGGCCCAAATGTTCGTAGAAGCGCGGCAGCATCACCCTGATCAGCTCGCGCAGGTAACTTAGGTTATGGTCCACATCCCGGTCGGTGGGAGTGCACACGAAGAACGCTCGCTGCATTAGCCCCACGAAGCACCAGAAGGTCTCTGACTCGTTCTGCACCTCGCATAGCACGGGGGCTAAGAGATCACTCATACCCTGAAGGGGAACATGTTTTTAAGGATGGCATTTAAGAGAATGGGAATCCCATTTGTGCGTACCTGAGAATAGGACATCCCCGTATTGTAGACAGCAAAGTTAAGCAGAATGTTTTTCATAACCTCCGTGTTGGGGTTATCGTCACCGCAGAAAAACGGATTCGTGCGATCCGTCCGCACCACATCCTTTTCGACCACACACTGGACTGTCTTCCAAAAATGAATCTGTTGTTCTGGAGACATGGAGTACAAGCGCTTTCGTGTAATTTCCTCATACTCCTGCCGTTTAATGTCCATTAATACAGCTCGATCCTCGAAAGTCGAGGAGAATGAATAACACTTCAAGAGGAAAGGCCACACGGTCTTGCGCAAGCTCTTCTCTAGACCGCCGAAGAACACACACTTTCGAAGCAGTAGATCGTCCTCAATCTGTCCCTTCTCGTTCAGAAGTGTTCCATAAAAGAAATTGGTGGTTATCTTCTTCACATCCCCCTCATCCGGGTGCATCTCAGATTTCTTAACCTCCGGCCGGCAGACCATGAAATGCCTGTACGGCAAATCAAACTTATCCTGGCCCGTTTCCGATGTGATGTTGTGCAGAAAGCAGTGCCACTGATGTAGAACCTGGGCCAAGTGGTCCAAGCCGCCGTAGTGGAAATGGAGTATTTTGTACTGCGATTCCCGCGAGGCAATCACCAGCTGACCGGACGTGCAGTTGTCGTCGTTGAAGAAGAGCCGCAGCGAACGCATCTGGCTCAGGTCCACCGAAAAGTGACGGCACTTCAGAGCGGATTTCTGGCGATCAGCCGGTGTGGAGTTACCGCTGTCCGGAAACTCCAAGTTATGCTGAAAGGCCAGGAGTTCCGGGGTGGTCCACTTGGGGTTCTCGGTTGCTGGTCCCTCGCCAATACCATTAGGATTCGGTCCACTTGCACAGTCGCCGCAGCCATTTCCATCTGTCGTCCGGATGGTTATGCAGTTGAAGGACTGCGATATATTACTGTTTTCGATCTGAGGATTTGAAATCGTTATGTTCACCGATGTAATGGGGTTATTCTTTAGCAGCGCCGTCAAGTCGTCAATGGAAGCGGCCTGACCTCCGAGCAAAGGTTGCAGCTCATTCTTCAGCTCCTGCATTTCCGCCGCGTTATCATCTTCCTCCCGGATGTCGCGCTCTTGGATCGTCTGAGGTATTGTCACATGACAGTATCCGTTTCGGAATTCCGGCGACAGTTTGGTGCGCGAACTGCAGTCCTCGGTGCTCAAGTTGGTGTATTTACATAGCGAAGAGTTCGGTATCCAGGTGAGGAGCAAAGTAGGCCTCTTCGCGCTATTATACTGATCCACAAAGGTCTTTGTAGTGCACGTCAAGTATCCCGGATTGTGCAAAATATCGGACTCATCCCGCGCTATGGTTGGTGGATGAATGCAAACGTTATTCTTGCAGAAGAGAATTTCGTTGTCTTCGTAAGAGATATCGATTTTTTTGTCCAACCTTTCGTCACCCAGTATATAACTAGATGCCTTCTTGATAATACTTCCAATAGGCATTTTTGAACGTTATATTCTTGAGCGGGGGTGGGTCTTTTTCAACTTGAAAACGGTTCCTTTTACGGATTAATATATGTAAGTGTTTTCAGTCGGGGCCTGGGAGCGGGTACTGGTATATCTGCTTTGGTTAGCTTTTGATTTTTTTGTTAAATCTGGTTTGGTAATGGCCTTTAGTTACCATTATTTCTCGGTGTTATGTGCTATGCATCGTTGCGACTTTTTTATTTTTGCTCAATCCAAAGGATTAAATAAATGTAAAAGGTAAATTTTGCCGTCAGCGAACTCTCTGAAAACAGGATGACATTGGAAGAAAAGAATTTGGTTGGAAACTTAGCGCAGGCGCACTTGGCAATGTGCAAAAAGTGTTTCGATATTTAAAGTAACGAATATTATATATTTTATTCACACAAGCAGATCAGTAGTTTTAATAAATAATAATAAATTATATTATCAAAAATAATAAAATAAAAACCTGCTTAAAATATTAAAATTTGCCTCATACAGTTTTGTTAAAATTTAATAAAGATATTTAATTGGAATTAAAAACTATAATACTGTGATAAAGAAAAAACTATTAAAATACTTTTAAAAGTTGAAACCAACGTACATTTTAAAACAAAATAATTTGAAATTGAAACATTTTGGAATTGAGACATGAACAGTCGAGTGTCCGATATGTTTTCGCCTTATTATCCCATCCCTAAGGTAAATAGAATCAATAAATGTGAAAATATTTACTTTTATATTCTGCCGAAATACATTTGTTAATATTATGGCAAGCAAACGGAAACACGCAGCAGTTGAGAAAGATGAATCTTATAAAAAACACACTCTGGACTCGGATGAGGAAGATTCCGACGACTACGAGCGGTAGGTTTAAAACTACATTGGTTTTGATTGTTTTTGTTTAGCTTCTTACTTTGTACACAGGGAATACCTTAATGATAGCGACATTGAAGGCGGCGAAGAAGGAGTTGCTAAAGAGGTAGACGACGTTAAGGTTACGCCCTTTAATATGAAGGAAGAGTTAGAGGAAGGTCATTTTGACAAAGATGGCCACTACCATTGGAACAAGGAGACGGAGGCAAAGGATAATTGGCTGGATAACATCGATTGGGTTAAGGTAGGTACCGTACAATGTATTTCCAATATATGTACAAATATATAAAATTTTAAATTTACAGATTGGCAAGCAAAAAAACGCCTTTGACCCCGCCAAAGAAGACCAAAACTCCAACTCGTCAGATGATGATGCACTAGTGCCCGCGGACAAGGCCTTTAACCTGTCAATGAACTTAATGAAAATGTTGGAATTTATGAAGGCAGGAGAAACTGTTAAGATGACTCTCCAAAGGCTTGGGAGTCAACGTCCAGTGTTAACCACGCTTCAGCGAATTAAGCAGAAAAAGGCAGGCATTTTGGACACAAAGACGCAGGAAATCTCCCAACTCACTGAGCTGGCCAACGAGATTCTCTCGAAGACCGGCAACATGGATATCTACCAAGAGACCTTTGAGAGCATCAAGTCAAAGCTAGCCGATCTACCGGGTACCAGCAAGTCTAAGCCAGCAGATGATATTGACATGTATGCAGATGATTTCGAAGCCAAGGAGTCCGAGCGATCGAAGGCCCCAACAACGGCCGTCACTTCATCTAGCCCTCCGGAGCTAGCGTGGGAATTTAAATGGTCACAGAACGAGACTGAAGTACAAGGTCCCTTTACTACGGAGAAAATGTTGAAATGGTCCAAAGAGAATTACTTTAAAAATGGAGTCTACGTGCGAAAATGTGGCGAAAACACAAACTTTTATTCCAGCAATCGGATAGACTTTGATTTGTATTTGTAAATTGAAATGTATATAAATCTTTTTCTGCATTTTCTTGCAGCTTAAGAAAAAATAAAATTTTCATTAACACCCTTTTAGAAATTAACATTTGTTTTGATGTATCCTTATTCTTCAAAAAATATGTTTGTGTACTAGATTAAAAACATAATTATGCTGAGCAATTGATTTACAAAAAAATAATGAGCGATAGGCCACAGCAGTCAGCTCTTAGTTTACGATCATTTGCTAGCTTAACATAAATATAAATTATGAAATAAATAAAAGATACCTATCGCTCTTCCAATGCCGATACCAAGTATCGATAACCAGCGAGCTTTCGAGCTTCGGCAACCCTGTAGAACACACATCGATTAACACGGCCGAAAATTGTTTGATGTTTAATTAAAGACGGCGCTGATAATGTATTTTGTGGTGTCTTGAGCGTCAAGTGAAGTCCAGAACCCAAATACCGATTGCCAGACAAGACTGCGTCCGCTGTGGACGTATAGCTATTCGCCCAGCTGCTGAAAAAGAGCCATATACCCAATATTTCGTGAGGGTCTCAGTGCATTAAACAGAAAAATATAATTCTGGACCAGTTGAAACAATTGCCAGCATGACGACCAAGCACACATATTCTACCACTAATTTCTCGGACCAGCAACTGAAGGAGCAAGGCAACTGTCTGTTTGCAGCCCGAAAATATGACGACGCAATAAACTGCTACTCAAAGGCCATCGTAAGTGGCGTGTAGTAAATATAAGTGTATAGTAATGTACATGTTTACATTGGCTGCAAACTCTATGCTCGCTATATGCGATTTTTCAGATAAAGAACCCCACAAATGCTACCTACTTTACGAATCGAGCCTTGTGCCACCTGAAACTAAAGCGATGGGAGCTGTGTTGCCAAGACTGTCGGCGCGCCTTAGACATTGATGCAAACCTGTTGAAGGGGCACTTCTTCCTAGGTCAAGGACTCATGGAAATCGACAGCTTTGACGAGGCCATAAAGCACCTGCAACGCGGTTAGATAATAGGACCTGAAAGTAATTTATAAACTGTATAAATCGATTTCAATTGCAGCTTACGATTTGTCAAAGGAACAGAAACAAAACTTTGGAGACGACATTACATTGCAATTGAGATTGGCTCGCAAAAAACGCTGGAATGTCTTGGAGGAAAAGCGGATACATCAGGAAATTGAACTGCAAAGTTATTTGAACAGGTATACAACTTTTTTGTTTATTTATTTCCTAATTGGTATTAATCTTACTGAAAACGATGTACTGAAGCCCTGTGACTACAATCAAGCTATTATGATATACACTTGCTCACATATCTCTGCGTACAGCTGAAAAAAACCATCATTTCTGACTTTGACGTTGAATTTCTCAGAAAGTATTATACATACCAATATTATTTTTCCACCATTTTATGAACTGGGAAAATGTCTTTCAAATGCATATTTTTTTTTAATTTTCCGTCGAATATTTTACTTGTAATGACATTTTTAGCAAAGGTATTCAAGAATGTGCATCCACAAAAGTCTGGATACACATGTATCAAAAACTTGCTAGCAAGGCTTTAATAGCTAGTTGGATAGCCATCTCTATGGAGAACCTCCCTCAGACGTCTTGGCATAGAATCCACTAGTTTTTGGGTGTCCCTGGGCGTAATTTTAGCCCATTCCTGCAGTATAACCTCCTTAAGCATTGTTTTTGATGTAATCTTGTGTTTCCTGATTCTGCGCTCAAGTAGATCCCACAAGTGCTCTATTGGATTGAGGTCCGGAGATTGAGGAGGCGTTTTCAGCTGTCTCTTGGCGTTATATAAGAGCCAAAGCTTTACATTATGGGCTGTGTGCTTGGGATCATTATCATGCTGAAAATGAAATGATTCTTCTATGCCCAACCTTTGCGCACTTTGATGTAAATTCTCGCGTAATATGTCGATATAGTCCAT
>VNJU01000457.1:0-11123 GCA_008042675.1 Drosophila seguyi
GAAACTTTGCAGATAGTCTTCTATATGCTCTCACTACTATATAAGTCGGAACCGGCCGGATCGGACGACTATATCATATAGCTGCCATAGGAACGATCGGTAAATTTTAATCAAAAAAATTATAACTTAGCCAATTTTTAAGATATTTGCATAAAATTTTAGATCTGATCATTTGGTTTTATTTTAGAATTTCGGTTTTAATTTTATCAAAATCGGACAACTATATCATATAGCTGCCATAGAACCGATCGGAAAATTTTGAGAAAAAAAATCTAACTAAGCAAATTTTTCGCATATTTTCATAAAATTTAAGACATGGCCATTTTTTATTATTTCAGAATTTCGGTTTTAATTTTATCAAAATCGGACCACTATATCATATAGCTGCCATAGGAATATATATATCTGTTTGCCTTTGTTGCTTGCAACATTTTTCGCCAGCAACATTCTGCATTGGCAACATTTATTTAATGACAGTACCCGAGAAAGCAAAAAAGTCAGAACATTTTTCTTCTTCTTCATCTTCTTCTTCTTCTAATTACTGCAAGGGTATTTTAGCTTCGGAACGCCGAAGTTAGCTTCCTTTCTTGTTTAATTTCAAATCCGCTTGCCATGCAGTTGCATATATTATATTATATTTTTAATTTTCCTATTTTTATGGAATGATATACAAAAATAAAATTAAATTGGTTTAGTATGTAATTGATCAATATATATATATATAAATTTGGTTTCATTTAAATATCCCCATTTTTCATGGAGAAAAATACTTTGAAAGTCGGACAAGCCAACAGATTTTTTTTTTTACAAATTACAATCAATGGGAATGCCCTTTATTAAAAATTTTCTGATGATTTCAAACCAACCTTTATTCCATCGAAATCTATTAAATAAAGAGAATTATTATGGATTATGGATATTAATATATGTAGTTATTATATTTATTATACTAAAAAATAATTTTAATGTATTATTGGTTTTTATTTTCAATTAGCACTTAAATCCTAGGTCAAGTCAATTAAAATAATTTAAAATATGTTTAAAGGAATTATATCATTAGAAAGTAGGAAAGATGGGACGAATTTAATAAAGATTTGCTAGTTTATTGTACTATTTGTCCAAAATTGTAGCGCGTTTATATTTTTATACCCTTGCAGGGTATTATAATTCTAGTCAGAAGTCTGAGAAGCAGTGATGGAGTCAATTCCGACCCTATAAAGTATATATATTCTTCAGCCATTTTGAAGCTGAATAAAACATTAAAAATAGTCTTCTATATGCGCTCACTGTTATATAAGTCGGACGAGCCGGATCGGTCAACTATATGATATATGATCGGAAAATTTTGAGGACAAAAATTATAATTATAACTATGTCATATAGCTGCCATTGGAACGATAGATTTATTTTGAAAGCAAAATCAAAGCTGTTTGGCTTTGTTGCTCGCAACATTTAGTTCCTTCGCAACATTTATGGTAGTTCTTTCGCAACATTTTTCGCTCTCAACATTTCAGGAAGTTCTTCCTCTTTTCGCTAGGTTATTTATGGATAAGGATATATGGAGTTATACTGCAAGGGTATTTAAACTTCGGATTGCCGAATTTATCTTCCTTTCTTGTTGAAATTGCAATTGAATTTGGGTTGGGATTTGCTTATGACTGCATAAAGTTAGCATTACTTATTATTATTTATTTTATAAAGATTATACTTATTATTTTGAATCTTGAAATTTCAGCAATAAATGTATTGTTAAAAATTGCGAAGGTCACCAAGTGACCTTCGCTGTAAAATACACAAAAGAGTGGTTAGACGGGTGGATGGCGAATTTAAAAAAAAAGCGATCGAATTTGTCTTAAACATTTTCAGACAGAATATATTGAGGGCACAAGGCTAAAACAAGGCAGCGTTCCCACAGAACATTTAAACTGCTCACCAATTCATAAGAATGCATTTTCTGATTTTAAAAATAAAGTCACTTGTTACAATACAAAATGCAAAAGGAATCAACAAGTAAAACTTGTAAGGGATGATTTTATTAAAAATATAATGGAATCTCTATCCCTAAATTTAAAAACAAATTATCAAAAAGAAAATAAAATACTTCTATGTACAAAGCATCATCTGCAGATCTCAAATCTCTGCGATGTGCAAAATGTGCAAATTATGATAATACCGTCATACAATATTGTAATGCCAGATGAAAGTGCCAGAGCAGAGCCACCATCAGATGGAAGTGCCATAATAGAGCCACCATCGACGAGTACGATAAGTGTACCGTCAGGGCATTTGCCATTTAAAGACATAACGCCTGGTTTTAAAGGCCCAAATTTCTTCCAACTAAAAAGCTTGGTTGAAAAAATGAATGGGTCCGAAAGGAATTACATTTTAATATTTGATGGAATGCGCATTAAAAGCGAAATCAAATATTAATATCCCACTGACAAAGCAGTTGGGTTTATTGATCTTGGCGATGGCAAGTCGGACAATGACTTGTCTGCATTCATTTGCAGTGTAAATCAAGGCAAAATAATTGCCGATTTACTAGAAATAGCACTAAGCACTTGCAAAGAAGTTGGGCTTATAGTGCACACTGTTGTATGCGACCAAAATAGTTGCAACATTCAAGCGCTAGAAAAAGCAGACTTAAATAGAGGTAATTTTAGAAATACATGCAGCACACATGTATTTCATGATATTACACACTTGATTAAAAGTGTTCGTAATAATTTAATTACACATGATTTCGAAATTGGCACTGAAATAGTGTCCTGGGAAATTATAGAGGAATTTTATAAAGCGGATCAAGCCCGCACTGTTCCTATGGTTTTAGAACTGACCAACAACCACGTGTGTCCAAGTACAATGGAACACAATATGAATGCAGAATTAGCATTCGACATTTTTTCAGAAAAGTTGGCAACAGCATTTGAAATTACAATAAGTAGTTTTAAAAATGCACAAATTGCCAAAAATACTGCCGAGTTCTTAAAAAACATGAACGAAAGCATTGCCTTGTTAAACAACGATGCCCAAATAAGCTTAAAATTAAAAAGCTTTTCCGACTATGTTAAAAGCATAAAAACCTTACCTAATAAACAAATAGGTACAATTTCTCAAGCTTTTTGACTGAAAGTCCTCTACAAAGCTTGCAATAAAATTGAATTAATTGGAAGTAAACTTTTTCAAAAGGGCTTAGAAACAAACTTTAGCCGTTTCAATCAAAATCCGATTGAAAATTATTTTTGGGACATCCGAAAGCATTTTGGAAATGAAATGCCAACAGTGTCCCAACTAATATCCAAAGGAAATAATTTAAACATACATTTATTTCTTAACGCTCCAAAAGAGCGCCCATTTATTTCTCGATCCTGTCGAGAATGAAACCGCAGATATTGGGATAAAAAATGACATCACGGTAAAATTGGGAAAAATACTTTACAATATTTCTCCCAATGCTGTTCAATGCAAATGCGAAAATAAAAATCGAAGCGAAACTGAACAAAGAAAACAATCTTTTCAGTTGTTTTCGTGTGAAAACGATTTTGGGATAAACCTAATAAATCCCTCAGCTGCTTTAGTAGAAGTAACATTGTTACACTCTAGAGTATTTGATAGAGAGATATTATTGACAAATGCGTTATAGAAACAAACCAAAAATATGTATACTGGCTTGGGCTTCAAGAACCTTGCGCCACACATAGGCAGCAAATTTTAAAGCAATATATAAAAGAATTGCTTTATGAACATTGTAATAGATACAATGAGAATTGGCAAAGAAATAAAGGCAAATTGATAGGGAAGTCTAATATTTTAATTATTTAAAAAAAAAGAAATTATAATTATAATTATATATATTATAATAAAGCTTTAAAAAGTGGCTTCATGCTTTTAAAACAGCAATTTATTTACTGAAAATGAAAAGATCGCTGATGAGGGTAAGTGGTGTCATCCGAAACAGTTTTAAATTAAGCAGGCATATACTATATTTTATAATTTAAAAAATCGTCGATTTTACAAATTTCATGTATGAATGTCTTGCTTGAAATATGTTTTTTTTGTAAATGTTCATTTTGGTGTACCTTGCTGTCACTAACATAGCAACTTTTGAACAGATTTTTTTTATGTCACTTTAGAAGTAATATAAGTAAATCTTTCTGTAAACTGTGTATAAATATTAAATACTAAGTAATACTAATATCGATAGTAATAATAGTATAGCATTAGGAATAAGCGATGATATTATCAATATATTGAATGTACATAGGAGCAAATAGACACTTTTGATCGAGAACGAGAGAAGCATCGTGAATAAAGAATTAATAACTTGTTACATTTCAACAGCTGTTTGATGTTCTGACTGGAAAATACAGATTTAAATTAACAGGCAACCACTACCAGTGTGTTGTTCTTCGTCTTGACAAAAATATCGAAAAATATCAAATAAAAATACCGGAAATCGTGATATAAATATTAGCAGTTCTTAAGCTCGGTATCCAGTTCTAAAAGTTGTCACGCAGCGGAAAAATGGTAATTCTTTCGAAGCGGACCGAAGCGGTCACACGGTCATTTTTGAGCGCCAATGATGCGGTCATACTCTGTTGACACCCGTCTATTTAATACAAATTTGTGCCATTTCCAAAGTATTGCCTCCATCAAATTATTTAAGATTCCGGGATTCGACTTTTCTACGCATTTTTGTTCGTGGCGGGATCCGTACATTGGAATATGTGAATTATTCTTTTCCGCGACGCGTTATGGAAATACTAAAAGTGCGCCTTCAAATAATCTCCTAAATCTTACACCTTTCTAGTATTTTCGAATCTGAACTGGATACTGCGCTTCGAAACAGACCTCGGGAACAAGCTGTTCCAAACTATCTGTCTCTCGTTCTCTCTCACTGCTTTGGAACAGTTTTCTTCTGTCTGGATACCGTGCCTAAACCAATATAGCGATATAAATATATCAATTTGAAAAAATATCATTCGATATATAGATATTTTGATATATTTCCGGCATCCCACTGGCCAAGTCAAAACATGTCGCAACAACGCGCAGAACATAACAATAACGATGTTATTAACGTGGACGACGACGAAGAAGACGAGGACGTGCAACTTGCGGGAATCGTCCGCCCGCCGACCACAACCATTGATCTCTGCCTGTCGCCCTCCACTTCCGCGGCAGCTGCAGCTGCATCTCGTTCGCTAACCGGAGACGTGACAGGAACTGCAGCAGGAACTTCTGCCAGAGCTGCAGCAGTTGATTCTTATCAGGATCCTCTATCTACTGCTTTTACCACGCCCCCAGCGGTTGTCTCAGCCCCCACAACTCCAGAAGCAGGTAAAAGCGTCAACGTGGAAGCAGGTGAGAAAATGTGAATTTTTCGTGCTCATCGCGCAGCTCCAACCTTTCTTTTGTCCAGTTATAAAGTTTAAAGTATAACTATTAAAAAATGTGTGTATTATTATTAAATCATTAGATTCATGTGATAAACCTCAATGTTTATAAAATTTATTTAATGAACAAAGAAATTATATTGTTAAAAAAAATTCATTTTGAACACACAAATACACAAATGGCACTTTCTAATAACAGCTTATTTTTCTCCAGCAACCAATACTTCTGGCGAGAATTCCTCATTGCAATCACCTGCTGCTGGTGCTCTGGAGTGCCCCATCTGCTTGCAAACCTGCATCCACCCAGCTCGTCTCCCCTGTGGCCACATCTTTTGTTTCTTGTGTGTTAAGGTGCGTAGTTCCAACACCCAACAGCGGAAGCTTCTGTCAACCACTTAGCAATGCGGATCGCATCGTCGATTTGGGGGAATGTAAATTTTTGAGCAGCACGTAGTCAAGTTCAAGGCTGTTCCTAACCTCTTGGTGCGACTCACGCTTGACTGATTGATTAGCATGCCTGGCAAAGACGCGGACGCACTGGCATTATGGAGTAAGATTGACTTCCGGGCAACTTGTCAATTACTTCCCGCCCTGGACACATTCAACGAGTTTAGGCCTGAGACAAGTATTCGGTTAGCACTAGAGTACATTGTGCACTTCCTAAACTAGTTTAATTAGCTCGGGCGTGAAATAAAGCTAATTCGAGGCGTTGATTTACAGAGTTTTAAAGCCTAAAAACCCAACATTCCCATGTCATGCAGACTTAAGAAACCTCTCAAAATTACAATGCGATTTACCACAATAGAAAAATCTATGGCCACATACTTTAACATGTATTTAAGCAAATCCATATTCCGTTTGGTGGGTTTGTAGCGGAAATAGCTCTGTTATATACATATTTGCATTTATAAACATTTTTATACTATAGATAACGAAAACAAATATCAATTGCACCGAATGTCTTTTGAAAGTATTTCTCAAAAAAATTTTTTTACGATCCAATGACAGGGTGTTGCCTATAAGAATCGACGCTGTGCCATGTGCCGCCGCGAAATTCCCTCCGAATTTCTGGACCATCCACAGCTGGTAAACGGCATCGAGGACATTTGCGTTACACGAGCGACAGAAGACGGTTACCAGTGGTACTATGAAGGCAGGAACGGTGAGTAGAATTACGCTTCTGGTGTCGGCCGCGCCTCATGTCCCCATAACCCCCACCAAAAACACACATGCACCATGCACATCTAGGTGGCTGGTGGGCCTACGATCCTCGGACCAACGAAGACATCGAGATCGCTTATGCTGGTTATCTAAGGTACAAGGCGGCCAAGTCACCGCTCATCGCAGAGGATCACAATCTAACTAATCCCTTTCGTGCTCCTCCTCCCGAGCTAACGGAGCCGGGTGTCACCGAACCAATGGCACCTATTTCAGGTGCAGCGCCTAGCAATGCTGCACCTCCTTCCATTCCTGAATCTTCTATAACGCTATACGCAGATGATTTCGAAGAAGAAACAATTGAAATGGAGGATGAGGATCGTGATTCGATCTTTGGTGACGACGCCCTAGACTACGATGCCTCGGCTGAGGAGGGTTGGCAGAGCAGCGCCTCCGATGATCTCTCCGAAATTGGTCCGCATGCGGGCAGGTTGCATCAGCAGATCTGCGCGGAAATTTACGTTATTGACTTTCTGAAAATGAAACAATATCCCCGCTCGAGTCCAGATAGACGACGCAATATTCTGCGATGCAAGACCACCGATACAGTCCCAGGCATAACCAAAGGTGTCGCTGGGCTCAGCAAGCACCTAAGATACAACTAAGCTAAATTAAATCACCCAACCACCTACTCCTCGTCCCCTCCGCATTCCCATTCTTATTTCCTAAACTACATCCTATGCAGAAAAAAAACTGTGATTTAGAGGTTAAAAGGCGAAGATCCTAGATAATTTCCAAGTCAGATTCCAAACCCTGTTTGCTCTTGTAAATATGTATAACCGTAGGTTGGTGGCAATACGATGATCGCACTAGTCAGGACATTGAGGAGGCCTTTAAGAAGGGCGACAAGTCATGTACCATCTTAGTAGCCGGCTATGTCTACATTGTGGACTTGGAGCAGCTTGTGCAGCAACGCCAGAACGAACCCACCCGCTGCCGCAGGGTTAAGCGGGATCTGGCCACTATACCTAAGAAGGGGGTGGCCGGTCTCCGCATCGAGGGCAACCAGGTGACCAGTGACACCGTCTTCAGTAGACCAACCAGCACTGCCTCTCCAGCAACCGTGGCAGCAGCTGCCTCCAGTTTTATATCGACGATTGCCGCAACGGATGCAGCCATTAGGATTGCTAGCGACATCATTGGCTCCACGCTGGCTCATGCGGATGAGCTCACCCGAGGATTAGCAGCCAGCAACATAATCGATGACCCCAGCAGCAGCAGCAGTAGCAGCGGTGAGCAAACCAATTCCACAAATCCGCAGATAGCAGGCCGCTCGCCTGCCTCCTCGCCGTCCTCTAGTTCGATACAAGATCTCATCACGCAGGACTTGAGAAACACGCAGCAGGTGATTGCCCACAATCAGCACACCATAGATCTCTTCGAACAGGCCTTGAACGACTTTCAGGCACTAACCATGCGGAACTACGTGGACTCAAGCGATGAGGAAGATGAGAACGGCGCTCAGGATAGAGAGCAGGAACAAGAGCAGCTGGAGACGGGCGAGCAGCCAAAGTCCGCCGATAAACACAAGCGATTTTAGATTTTACACCTCATTGCCAGCATAGAACCTTGCTTAAACCTGAAAAAAAGATCAATGTTCCTCTCAGCAGATTTCACTATACGAAAAAGGGAATGTTAACTAGAGCAATGCAGCGCGTACCTGAGAATACATATATCAACTAACATAAAGAGCGTTGAACAGGAACAGAGTAGAAAGGGAATGTCATACAGGGTAAACCAAACGCACATATTCCTTATTATTTAAACAAATTGGGAAGGCATAACAATATTACCTTCGACTTTGGTTGCAAATTCATAACCCAACAAAATCAACGGAGGGTGCATCTTCTTGAAGCCAAAACACAAGACTTTATGTATTGTCTATTATCCCATATATTCTGATTAGCACCAATTTTTCCCACCCCTTTAAAAGTCAAAAGGACATTGTAGTATACTCCGTAATGACCTATTAAGGGAACATCGAAGTTCTCCCTTCATTTCCTCTCGTTTCAATATTCGGTTCCTCGAAAGTCCCGCCTAGATGCAGGATGACAAGATATAGAGAAGTAACCACCAGGAAAGTGTAGTGTAAAAACGACAATACACAAGATTTGGGTTGCACTTTACAGTGGTGTGAAGCCGCCCCTTGATTGATTTCAGTGCGTCTGAGAACGAGAATGGCTTTCCGTTTCTTACAGACTGCATTTACCAAAACTCGCACTTACAACTTAATAAAAAAAAAAACACACACTACACATTCGTTTCGAAATCTTCCACATTTTCGAAGCGCACTGTCAAGAGAATCTGACCCAGTATTAATTATTAAGTCGCCGGTAAGTGCGTTAAGCAAACAAGTTCTGTGACAGTTGAATATATTGATATTTGTATTAAGTTAACATATATAAGTATTACAAAAATAAACGGGTAGTAGCTGTAGAAATGACCACTGATAATGCCTATGTATATTATGTGCTCCAAAGGATATACGTGCATTCAAACGCCTGTATTAATAATCTCAATTTTGTGACTACTATTTATAGATTCGTTTTCGATATGTATCCCGCCATTACTTCTAACAGCGAAATGCGTATTCGTTGCTTACCTAATATCTACGATATACCTAAAGCTCTACTGAATCAATCCGACTCCCGACCTCAAAACAACCCTTTCCGGTAATAATTACGATTTTTAAAATAACTCTCATCTGGTGACCCAACCATTGCAATGCTCATTTCTAAAAGCATCCTCCTAATCGCAATTCGCATTTCTCCCTTCTTTGATCTTGATAACGTTACGCTATCGCATAACTAACAGAGAATGAAATGGCCTTAATATCATCATTAGCATAAAAAACTGGAACGCAAATATCATTTCCCTGCATCGTGGAGACAGATATACGAAAACAACTCGTACTTATTGATCATTTAGTTTTTTAACAAATAAAACCAAATGTGCCAAGCTACATTGTTTTAAAGATCACTCGCTAACGGGTTTTGACAGCACTAAGAGCATAAAATTAATATTAACAGCACGTAGCATCGTCTGCCTTTATTATACTTAAATTAAGTTATTAAGTATTTAAAACTTAGTTGATACAACATGTTTAAGAAATAGATTTTTGCTGAATCCGATTAATCGTCGATTGTCGTAGTTTAGGTCCTAAGACATGTCGAATATGTTTAAGTCTGGTAATAAAAGCAATTTACGAGAAATGTGTTAAATATTAATTATGTAAACACTTTTTATTTGAGAAATAAATCAAATTCAATTTACTTAAATTACTCAATATTAATTTGATCTTACTTATTATACCCTAGGAGGGTATTATAATTTTAGTCAGAAGTTTGCAACGCAGTGAAGGACACATTTCCGACCCTATAAAGTATATATATTCTTGATCAGCATCAACAGCCGAGTCGATCTAGCCATGTCCTTCTGTCCGGCTGTCCGTCCGTTTCTACGCAAACTAGTCCCTCAGTTTTTAAGCTATCTGAATGAAACTTTGCAGATAGACTTCTATATGCTCTCACTACTATATACGTCGGAACCGGCCGGATCGGACGACTATATCATAAAGCTGTCATAGGAACGATCGGTAAATTTTAATGAATAAATTATAGCTTGGGCAATTTTTAAGATATTTGCATAAAATGTAAGATTTGACCGTTTTGTATCATTCTAGAATTTCGGTTTTAATTTTATCAAAATCGGACAACTATATCTTATAGCTGCCAAGGACCGATCGGAAAATTTTGAGAAAAAATCTAACTAAGCCAATTTACCACATATTTTCATAAAATTAGAGACATGGCCATTTTGCAATATTCCAGAATTTCGGTTTTAATTTGATCAAAATCGGACCACTATATCATATAGCTGCCATAGGAATATACAGCTGCGAAAAAAAAAATAGCATCACTTTCCCAACCAAAGTTTAAATAGGTGTCCTACGTACATTTTTATACCCTGTACCGTAGGTACATAGGTATATTAATTTTGTGCAAATGTATGTAACAGGCAGAAGGAAGCATTTCCGACCCCATAAAGTATATATATTCTTGATCAGCATCAACAGCCAAGTCGATATAGCCATGTCTGTCTGTCCGTCTGTCCGTCTGTCCGTCTGTCCGTCTGTCCGTCTGTATGAACGCCTAGATCTCAGCAACTACAAGAGCTAGAGCCACCAAATTCGCTATGTAGGTCGGAATGTTTTGCACGCAGATCAAGTTTGTTTCAGATTTTAAAATTTCCCTCCCACTCCCCCGCAAATCAATAAGAAACGTTTTGCAGCCACAAATATTACCATAGATCTTTTTTTTGTGCATAGGCATGCATATGTAGTACATGTATCAATACCGAAAATCTGGTAAAGATCGGATAAAAAACACAAAAGTTATTTACTTATCAGTTTGTTATCATTTTGGCAGCTAGCAACAGGAGCTTCCCAAAAAACAACAACAAAACTAATGAGCGCAAGAAACTAACTCCCGTGCGCAAGAAAGAGAGGGT
>VNJU01000459.1:0-11748 GCA_008042675.1 Drosophila seguyi
CTGCCGACAAGTCCAAGGAGCCATCTCGCCGGGAATCGGTGGCTGAGAGCGTCAAGCCAGACGCCTCCCCACTGGCATCCAAGGAGGCTTCTCGTCCTGAATCTGTGGCTGAGAGCGGCAAGGACTCCGCTGCCCAGTCAAAGGAGGCGTCCCGGCCCGCATCTGTGGCCGAAAGCACCAAGGCGGAGAGTACCAAGGATGAAGCCGACAAGTCCAAGGATCCCTCCCGACGCGAGTCAGTGGCCGAAAGTGTGAAGGAGGAGAGTGACAAGGATGGCAAGTCGCCGCTGGCCTCCAAGGAAGCATCCCGACCAGAATCCGTTGCGGAGAGCGTTCAGGCCGAGGCTGACAAGTCCAAGGAACCATCTCGGCCAGAGTCGGTGGCGGAGAGCGTGAAAGCGGAGAGCGCCAAGGATGAAAAGTCTGCCCCTGCATCGAAGGAAGCCTCCCGCCCAGGATCCGTGGCGGAAAGCGTCAAGGACGAGGCTGAGAAGGCAGAAAGTCGTCGCGAGTCCGTGGCAGAGAGTGTGAAACCAGACAGCGTTAAGGACGACAAGTCTGCACTGGCCTCCAAGGAAGCCTCGCGACCAGAGTCCGTGGCCGAGAGCGTCAAGGAGGAAGCTGAGAAGTCCAAGGAGCCATCGCGCCGGGAGTCCGTAGCTAAGAGTGTGAAGGCGGAGAGTACAAAGGACGAGAAGTCTCCAGTGGCATCCAAGGAGGCTTCCCGCCCAGAATCCGTAGCTGGAAGCGTGAAAGATGAAGCGGACAAGTCCAAGGAACCCTCCCGTCCAGTCTCCGTGGCGGAGCCATCTCGACGCGAGTCTGTGGCCGAAAGCACGAAGGCGGAAAGTGTCAAGGATGCCAAGTCGCCCGTTCCTTCGCGCCCCGAATCCGTGGCGGAGAAGTTGTCGCCAGCTGCGACCTCCAAGGAATCATCCCGACCCGGCTCGGTGGCCGAGACCGCCTCCTCGCCGATCGAAGAAGGTCCACGCTCCATCGCGGACCTGAGTCTGCCTCTGAGTCAGATAACCGCCGAGGCAAAGGGCAAGCTCCCCACCATCTCGAGTCCCGTGGACGTGGCAGAGGGAGACTTCTCCAAGGCACAGGTGGAGTCGTCCGCCTCGCAGTCGGCTCCTGCCAAGCCCGCGGAGCAGGCCCAATCCGCTGCAGCGCACACAGCCTCCAGCCCCGTGGACGAGGCCTCACCTGTCCTGGAGGCCAGCAAAGTGGCTGACGAAGTGACCGACCTGCTGGGCCTCGAGGAGATCACATCGGAGACTAGGTCAGAGACCAAGCAGGAGTCCAAGTCGGAAACCAAGTCGGAGACCAAGCAGTCGTCAGAGAAGTCGCTCTTCGAAAGCATATCCTCCAAGGTGGAGGAAAAGGTGGAGAAGCTGGAGAGCTCCGTGAAGCAGGTGGAGGAAAAGGTTGAGAGCTCCGTGAAGAAGGTGGAGAGCACAGTGTCCGAGACCCTGGAGCAGGTGAGCAAGGAGAGCAGCGAGCAGCTCACCGAGCTCCAGTCCGCGCTGGACACCAAAATCAGCAGCGTGACCAGCCTGTTCACCACCGCCGTGGACTCCGCCGAGAAGAAGGTGCAGGAGGTGACCGAGAAGATGACCGGAAAGAGCGAGACCACTGAGACGACCGAGACCGAGACGACCACGGAACAGGTAACCAAGGTGAGCGAGAGCTCAACCTCCTCCACCACGGAGAGCAATTTGGAGCTGGGCACCTTTTCGGAGCTCCGCGAGACCCACATCACCACCGTTGGCTCGCCCGAGTTCACGGTCACGATCTGCGAGCGTGACGAGCCCGTTCTGCACGACATCAAGGAGGAGGACGACGAGGAGCATCGCTTCTCGCCGCCCAGCGACAAGCCCGGCTCCATGATCCCCACCCAACCCATTCGACCGCTGTCGCCGCGCGAGGAGGAGGTGGCCAAGATCGTGGCCGATGTGGCCAAGGTGCTCAAGTCCGACAAGGACATCACCGACATCATACCCGACTTTGACGAACGCCAACTGGAGGAGAAGCTGAAGACCACCGAGGCTGACGACCACCTGGAGATTGGCCTGATGAAGGTGGAGATCGAATCGGAGAAGTCCTCGCCGGACCAAAAGTCCGGCCCCATTTCCATCGAGGAGAAGGACAAGATCGAGCAGTCGGAGAAGGCGCAACTGCAGCAGGAACTGGGCCTGGCCTCCGTCTCCGACGCTTCTCAGAAGAGCGAGAAATCGGAATCGAAGGAGGAGAAGCTGGAGAAGACATCGCGCCCGGAATCCTCAGCCAGCCAGGCCAGCGACAAGGAGACATCCAAGACATCCCAGGCCGCCGCCGAGGAGAACATGGATTCCCTAGAGTCCCTGCTCCGTTCGACCACCTCCACATCCACCACCACAACCACCACCACGGAGAGCTCGGAGACCAAGAAGCTGGAGGAAAAGTCCAAGTCCAGCGTGGAGTCTGTGTCCAGCACGGTCGTGACCAAGTCGTCGGTCCTCCAGCTGCGCAGCGAGGAGTCCACCACCAGCGACTCGCTGAGCAGCAGCCTCAAGGTGGAGGACAGCTCCCGCCGGGAGTCGCTCTCCAGCCTGCTGGCCGAGAAGGGAGGCACCAAGGAGGACACCGCCACCAGCACATCCGTCTCCCAGCTGGAGGAGCTGCTGGTTCAGTCCGAGGAGTGCTCCTCGGAGTCCATTGTCAGCGAGATTCAAACCAGCACCGCCGCTGCAGCCGCCCAGAAGACAGCCGCCAAGGAGACGCGCGATCTGGGCACCAGAGAGGTCAAGGAGACCAGCGCCAGCAGCTCCATGCGGGACGAGAACCTCAAGGAGACCGTGGCCGAGTTCCTGGCCACCGAGAAGATTGTCTCCGCCAAGGAGACCTTCAGCGCCGAGGCCACCAAGACGGCCGAGGAGTGCCTGAAGAAGGCCAGCGCCAGCAGTGCCTCCAGCAGTGTCACTGCCTCCCAACGGGCGCTCTTCGTCGGCACGGATGAGTCCCGTCGCGAGTCCCTGCTGAGTCACGCCAGCGAGGGCCGGCTCACCCACAGCGATCCCGAGGACGAGGAGCACGACGACGACGACGATGATGAGGATGAGCGGGCCAGCGTCAAGGAGAGCCGGTCCAAGTCCATAGCCACCATCATGATGACCAGCATCTACAAGCCGGCGGGAGAGGAGATCGAGGACATCCAGGAGGAGCACGAGCACGAGCACGAGGAGAAGATAACCGAGAAGACAACCGAGAAGACGCTGCTGCAGTCCAGCGAACAGATTACCAGCACCAGCAGCTCCAAGAAGGAGGAGTCCTCCTCCTCCTCCACCTCCAAGCTGGAGACCATCACGCTGACACAGATGGTGGAGCAGACTGGCCAGGATCAGGCCGAGGCCGCTGACCGCAAGACACCGCCCACGGCGCCTGTAAGTCCCAGCGTGAAGCCCATGTCCACAGCAGCAGCAGGAGCAGCCGCAGCCCCAGCTGGAGCTGCAGCTTCAGCTGGAACTTCAGCAAAGTGCGAATCGAGTGCCGCCAGCATTGTCTCCTCTTCGTGCCCCTCGGGCCCCCTGTCGCCGAAGGACATTAGCGGCAAGTCCAGTCCCGGGGCCCTAACCTCGGAGAGCCAGTCCATACCCACGCCCCTGGGCCGGGAGTCGCACACCGAGACCCCGGAGTCATCGCCCAAGCCCACATCACCCTTTCCGCGCGTCAGCAAGGACGAGCTCAAGTCGCTGGAGCTGCAGCAGGAGCAGATCCAGGCGGTAGCAGGCGGACCCGAGGCCGAGGTCGATCTGCCCGAGCTCCATGAGCTGCGCGGGATCGAGAGCACCACCGCCCTAAGCGGCAGCACGGAGAAGATCATCACCACAACGATCACCACGGTGACCAAGGTGATTTCCGCCGATGGCAAGGAGATTGTCACCGAACAGAAGACGGTCACAACCACGGACAGCTCGGAGCCGGACAGCGAGAAGGTGACCATGGTGACCACCACGCGCACCACCAGCGAGAGCGAACGCGACCAGCAGCAGCAGCAGTCGCAGCAGCAGCCGCTCCCCAAGGAGGTGAGCCTGCTGCGCGGCAGCCTCTATCGCTCCAGCACACCGGGCAGCGAGGATGACGACGATCTGCTCCTGCCCGGCTCCCCGCGCAGCGCCACCAGCTACGAGCTGCAGCACTCGAGCTCCGGTGTGAGCAAGCGGTCCGATCTGGACGCCGAGGACGGCGATGAGAGCCAGGATGACATTCCGCCGCAGTATGGCAGCGAGGAGCACTCGACGGCGCGCTCGATCATGATGCTGCCACGCACGGCCGATCCCATGGCCACCTCCTTCTACGGCGCCCTGCCCCAGGACGATGGCTTCCAGGCTGCCGCTCCCATGGCCACCACAGAACCCATTCCAGTGCCGATCCAGGCCGGCGCCAGCGGCAGCGGCGGCGGCAACGACAGCCAGTCATCGGAGAGCGTGGAGAGCAGCAGCCAACAGACCTGGGCCGGACACAAGTTCCTCGACCAGGCGGACAAGGACTTCCAGCGGGCCCTCGAGGAGCATGTGCAGGCGCGCGGCGCCGAGGTCATGTCTTCCGTCACCGCCAAATACTCGTACTCGCCCTCCAAGGCCGACGAGGTGGAGCAGCAGATGGTCAGCGGCTCCGCCGAGCGTCAGCGCTTCCCCCTCAGCGATGTCCAGCGAATGCGGGTGGCCGAGACGGGCTTTGGCACAGTTGGACAGCAGCAGCAGGAGAAGCAGGAGAAGCAGCTGGAAAAGCCAGAGGAAACTCCAGTGACAGGAACAGCCACAACCACAGTCACAGCCACAGTTACAACCACAACGAGCTCCTCCTCCACTGGCGCCCTGCCCAAGGACCGTCTGGAGGAGTGGGGCAAGCCCCTGGGTCTGCCCTCGCCCGCACCCCTGCCCGTTGAGGGCGGTTCATCCGATATCCGGACCACGCCCAAGAAGGAGCGCCGCATGGTGGCCACCAAGACGCGTCTGAATAACGAGAAGAATATGCGCAAGCGCAGCGAGTCGCCGAACAAGGCGAATGTGAAGAAGCCGGCGCCCGTCTACGTGGATCTCACCTATGTACCGCACAACGGCAACTCCTACTACGCCCACGTGGACTTCTTCAAGCGGGTGCGTGCCCGCTACTATGTCTTCTCCGGCACGGAGCCCAGTCGCCAGGTGTACGATGCCCTGCTCGAGGCCAAGCAGACATGGGAGGACAAGGAGTTGGGTGAGTGCTGGGAATGTTTTCGGGATTTTCTTTATTTTTATATTTATTCAATTTCAAATTTACCCGCAGAGGTCACCATTATACCCACATACGACACGGACGTGCTGGGCTATTGGGTGGCCGAAAACGAGGAGCTGCTAGCCAAGCACCGCATCGACCTCTCGCCCTCCGCCTCGCGCTGCACCATCAATCTGCAGGACCATGAGACCTCCTGCTCGGCCTATCGCCTGGAGTTCTAGGCCACGACACCGGGCCTCTTTATAGCCTTCGACGATGCCTGAGGAGGGAGGGAGAAGCCAGCCGAGAACCAACACCATGCACCCAACCACAACTAGGAGAGGAGACCGACAACCGATAACCGAGGGGAGGATAGAGCTCTGCCAGAGACTGGAGTCCCTGCAAGGCTTGTAAAGTGATGGGACTCGAGGGCTCTGGCAGGCAGCAACAGCAACGGAAGCAGGAGCAGTAGCAAGGAGCAGTAGCAAGGAGCAGTAGCAAGGAGCAGCATGACAGAGCGGCGAAGGATATAAGCAGCTGGACGCATAGCTGATATATGGCGGAGTCCCGGGGTCACGCAATTGACGCCACTTTGTTTGCCATTAATCGCCGTCAATATATTAAGCTTACGCCGCGCTTAACACCACGACAAGAGCTAAGTAATTAATTCATATATTTTATTTTCAAGTAATTAATTACGAAAAAACAGAAAGCATAAAAAAACGAGCACCTTACGCCAGTCAAGCGCTACCTTTGTCTATTAAACCAAAGATCAAAACTAGCAAAAATATACAAAGCAAAAAACCGAAAACCAAAGAAGAGACACAACCAGAAGCAAGAGCCACGAGGGAAAAACCAAAGAAATATACGGAGAAAGCGAACAAAACGTGGGAAAAAAGTACAGAAACCTATAGGAAAAGTAAAGTAAAAGTAAAGCAAAGAAAAAGTCAACAAAAAACTCGATATATTATATATATACATATATATTTAAAGAAAAAAATTCAAAGTAAAAGTAAAACAAGTATATTCATGTTTAATGTATTAGTCTCTAAACTTTTACGAGGTATTTTTGAATTTTAAAAGCGAGGCAAGGACCGAAGCATAAACTAACTACAAAAACAAATCGGAGAGAGCGCTACGTAGTTATTAGGACACACACCGACAGCAGAGGCGGAGCAGGAGCAGGAGCAGGAGGAGATCCTTCAGCGGATCGAAAAAACTTAATCAAATCCCGCTACACTGAATACGATTTAACCCTTGAGCAGAGCCAATAATCCAACCCGATAATCCCCGAATATAAACACCATAACCACTATCTCCGTCGTTAACTTTACGTTTTTATTTGTTTAGATTAGATCCTTTTATATTTCTGTTCAGAGTTTCAGAAAGACTTGAACCAAAGACCTTGTAAAGTTTCTAGATGCGTAACGCCCAAGAAAATCTCTAGATTTTACAGATGTGAGAGCGTATCCTTTTCTCTCTCTCTTTTCAAGAGAGCAATTTCGAGCGTAAAAATGTTGCTTGGCATTACGCATCTGGAAGCTTATAGTGTCTTTGCTTGAACCCTAAAAGAGAGCAGATCTATATAGCAAACGATATACGTACACTTCCAGAATAGGGAGCTAAAGGCTAAAGGAGCGAGGAGAGAGAGGGAGGGAGGCAGGGAGAGCAGAAAGAGCAGGAAGAGCAGGACGAACAGGAAGATCGGAAAGAGCAGGAAGATCGGGAAGAGCAGGAAGAGCAAAAAGAGCACGAAGTGCAAAAAAAAAAGAGCAGGAAGAGTAAAAAAGTAGAAAAAGGAAGAGCAGAAAGATCAGAAAGAACAGGAATAGGAGGAGAGAGAGCAAAAAAGAGCAGAAAGGGCAGCAAAAGCAGAGGGAATGAGTAGCAAAAATGGAACTGAGAGGGAAATCGATTGCTGTTGCTGACAGGAGCTAGGATTGAGGATGAGTCGTGGAAGGACGACGAGGAGGAGGAGGACGAAGACAAAGACAAAGACAAAGTCAATGCTGATGATACTATATAAGGCTACAGGATACAAGGGGGACTAGAACGGGGTGCTTGTGATTGGGGGCTGGGGCTTGGGGTTGGTTTTTTTACGGTTGGTTTTTGGGCGACAGCTATTTGTGAGACAAAAAAGCGAGGGAGACGAGAGAGCAGAGAGTCATAACTATAATACGATGAAATGTGAAGAAAGCAGAAGGTACACACAAAGTGAATGTATGAAGGTTATTTTTCTATATTTTTTTTACTTTTTCATAGTCATAGAATAACAAATTTGCAAACAAAACAAAAAAAAAAACAAACAAACAAACAAACAAATAAACAAAAAACAAACTAAACCGAGAGCAGGTGAGAGAACCAGATTCAAACAATTTTAATCACAAAAGGTAATCGCAAAATATTTAAAAAACGGTACAAGCAATTCGAGGCCACTTAAATAACAGTCCAAACCGTAAAAAACAATGAAAACGAGCCAGTTACAATTATAAAAAATTAAAAACCAAAAAACCAAAAAACCAAAATACAAACAAAAGACAAAAAGAAAAGACTCGGCTGACTTTTTTGTAGGCTACGCGTATATATATTTTTGTGTTGCTTTTTATATATACATGAATATCTTGTATTAATTATGATATGTGCAACAGAGCAGCAACCAATCCAAATTCGGGAGGAGATTAGCGGGCAACTGACAACTGACAACTGACAACACTGGCAAACCGTCCAGAGTCTACAAAGCGTTTGATAACAAAAAAAAAAACCAGAAGCTAAGCGAACCAGCGAAATTTAAGCGAAATAATACACAAAAAACAAATCACAGAGTCAGGGGCCAGGATATCCTGGATCTCCCCACGTTTCCCGTTACCCAATTGATGCTGTTGATGCAGAGGAAAAAGATCTTTTGATTACCAGGGAAAAAGCTAAAGCAAAAGCAAACAAAAAGCAACAAAAGAGCATATTGCAGTCTCCGCTTCGAGGATTTTTAAAAAGTAATAACCAAGAAAAAAACATGAAAGATTAAGAAAAATACAAACACAAAAAAGCATACATTTTATTACGTATATATTTAATTATTTTTCAAAATTCGTGCGCTTAGCGAAACAAAACTAAGAAAAAAAAGAAAGGAAATCAAGCAAGATATATAGTTAAAGAATACTCCACACCCACACACACACACACTCACACTCACACGTGAACTATATACACTATATATCTATATATACATGCATATATATATGTACTTGAGCGTATTGATGTTGCTTAAACAAGAAAAACAAAACAAACAAAAAATTGCGAAAAAAATCCGCTAAAAAAGAACACTCTTCGCGAAGAAGATCATTTTTGCCTTTCATGAAACGAATTTCCCCTTAAAAGAAAAACAAAAACCAAATATGAAATATTAAACTTGTTAACTTTTGTTTTTTTTTTTTTGTTTTTTTTATGTAGTTTCGTTAAGAGATCCCGATCCCAAACCGATCGATCAGATCGGATTGGATCGGATACTAACCACACACTCGACACACAAGACATGCATCCATTGCCTTATTATCCAGAGAACAAACGATATCTGCATCCATACCTTATATAACAACTAGCGTAAGAATCAATGTATCGATATGTATCGATCGTATATCGAAACCTGTAAGAGCGTTTGTTTGTTGAATTTGCTTTTACTTTTTAGCAGCTTCGATTTAAATCAAATATACATACTACGCGCCCGGGCTCGCACACACACCTGCCACCACCAGCTGAGCGATCTATGTATAATCGGTGCCAATCGATACACGTTCGATAAACTAAACAGTACAGTTGTGTGTGTGATCCGTGCGCTCTATATAATCATTAGTAACAGCAAAATGCATGCAGAGTAAATTGTTACAACAACGCTAACCTTACCGATGGCCGATGGTATACAATAGGATATATCCGTAGCCATATATAGCCTATATACCCAGGAATGAGTCGGCGGAGTGGAGAGAGTGAAGGAGCTACCCCTAGCACAAAAAAATGATATCGATTATCGATAAAGGTCAGAGAGCCACACAGACAGAGAGAGAGAGAGAGAGGTTAGCCGAAGAACGGAAAGGCGAAGAAATCGATATATATATGTATTACATTTTATGAACGTCAAGCTTATCTCAACTATTTCAAAAGCAAAACCAAAAAAAAACAAAAAAAAAAAATACAAAATACAAAACAAAAATCTGAAAATTATAATAAACGTATTTATGTGAAGCCCCCCGGCGGTGTCTTTTTATTGTCCCCCCCAAAAGGTGTCTCTACTGGGGGTTACACAGGTGCCTCACAGGTTCTAGGTTCCAGCTGCTCAGGCTAATTCCAGCTCGGAGCCACCCCCCACGCCACCCTTGTTGAGCCACCATGATTGATGACTGATGGCTTGATAGATAATGATGGATGAGGGGCACTTAGGACTTCACATGATCCCGCTGCGTCCCTGGCTAATCCCTCACTGCGTTACGGAATCTCCTAGCGAGCAGTTGTCGCAGGTTGAAGGGCTTCTCCTACATCCCACATCGCACTTCCATTAGCGGAACAAAAGCAGAGATAAGGCTAATCGAATTGGTATCTCCCCCGCAGATACCGAGCGAGAGCGAGCGATAGCAAGAGCAAACCATATCCCAGCCCCAAGCCATACGTTATGGACACGCTGAAAGCGCTGGAGCCACTGCATCGCCTCTGCCAGGTGTGCAATCTGTGGCACTGGCACCTGGTTGCACCCTCCCCGCCGGACACGGATGGCATACTCCTACGACGGTCCCGCTGGCTGGAGCTGTACGGCTGGAGCGTGCTGGTGGCAGCCACCGGATTCACCGCCTATGGGCTTTTCCAGGAGAGCAGCATCCAGGTGGCAGTGGGCGGCGACACGAACATCACGACCATCGGGCACACGGTGGACTTCATCCAGCTGGTGGGCATGCGGGTGGCTCACATGGCTGCTCTGCTGGAGGCCCTGTGGCAGCGGCGGGTGCAGCGCGACTTTTACGCCGAGCTGGGCGAGATTGACCGGCAGCTGGCCAAGGCCTTGCGGGTGGACGCGGAGGGCAGGCTGCTACAGATGCGCCGCCAAACTGCACGCCGTGCCGTGTGGATGCTGTGGGGATATGCGGTCAGCCAATGCCTGATTTTGGGAGCCAAGCTATTGGCTCCGGGGCACTGGTTCCCGGTCTACTGGATCTACTACCTGCTGCCGCTGCTCGTGTGTGGCCTGCGCTACTTCCAGATCTTCACCGCCGTCCAGATTGTGCGTCGGCGCCTGGACGTCCTGCTGATCGCCCTGCAGCAGCTGCAGCTGAGCGCAAAATCAGCAGAGATGGCGACGGTGGCAGATCCAGGGCCAGAGGACTGCGGGGAGCCGGAGCAGGCGGCCATCGAACGGCTGATGGCTGTGAGGGTCGTCTACCAACGGGTCTGGGCCTTGGCGGCCCTGCTAAACAGGTGCTACGGCCTCTCCATGCTGATCCAGGTGGGCAACGACTTCCTGGCCATCACCTCCAACTGCTACTGGATGTTCCTGAACTTTCGCCAGTCGGCGGCCTCGGCCCTCGACATCCTGCAGATCGTGGCCAGCGCGGTGTGGTCGGCCCCGCACCTGGGCAACGTGCTTGTCCTCTCACTGCTCTGCGACCGCACCGCCCAGTGTGTGAGTAGCTCAGCTCCAGGAACAACCAGGACAACCAGTTACTCTTCTCTCTTGCAGGCCACTCGCATAGCCTTGAGCTTGCACCAGGTAAGCGTGGATCTGCGGAACGATAGCCACAACGCTCTGGTGGGTGCTCTGTCACTTAAATGTATCAATTTAATAGCTCTCCTCTTGTCAGATCACCCAGTTCTCGCTGCAGCTGCTCCACCAGCGACTCCACTTCAGTGCCGCCGGCTTCTTCAACGTCGACTGCACGCTCCTATACACGGTGAGTGTGCTTCGCGGTTCGCTCTGAATGCAGGAAGCTAATGCCACATATTGTTTGCCGCAGATTGTGGGCGCCACCACGACGTACCTGATCATCCTGATCCAGTTCCACATGAGCGAGTCCAGCAACGCCAGCGGGTCAAATGGAGAGTAGGAAGAGCGGGAAACACAGGACCAGGACACACAGGAACCTATTTTAGGGCATTTTAAGGTTCAAAGTCATTAATTTGCCATTACTAAAACTAGACACCAGATTTTGTAGACTCAGAAATCGCCTGCGGAAAAGGAAGGCTTTGCGGAATTAATTATGCAATAAATGCCAAATATCATCCCACTACCTGGAAAGATTTTTACCTTGAAAATTACTTCACACCTTAAGGGTTTTAGCTTATAACATGGTATACCCTTGAACCCCCCCAAAACTAGAATACCCCCAAAACCCCCCTAAAACCACCCTAAAAACCCCTTAGAAACCCCCAAAAACCGCCCAAAACGCCCCTGGACGCCCCTGGAGCCCAATAGAGCCCCTAGAACGTCCAGACTACCCCCAAAACCCCCCTAAAGCCACCCTAAAAACCCCTTAG
>VNJU01000460.1:0-16979 GCA_008042675.1 Drosophila seguyi
AATAGGACATTCCACAGGATAAGTGGGTGTGGCTTGAGGTGCCTTGAAGCCACTTGAAATCGGGTTGGGAGTTAGGTGTCTCTTCATAGTTACTATTCGAAATAAAAGGTGGCATTAACTGTATATTCTGGTTGCTAATGTGGGAGGCAGTTTGCACACACGTATAATAATATATAACAAGTTAAAGGTGGTTTATTTATTAATATAATTTATAAGTATTTTATAATAATACTTAATGTAACAAAGATATTTCCTAGACGTGAAACCTTTCTTTTTGGCACTCTACTTCGCTATATTTTTATTAATTTTTTTTTTTTTGTATTATTAGATTTAAGCTTGTGTCTACCCTCAAGGATTCCAGTTGAAATCAAAACCAAATCCTTTTCAATTTTCTGCAATTTCTCTTCAATTCCGAGCACTTCATTTGCATTTCAATTAGCTGCATTTTATTCTAATTTCAACACAATCCCGCACTCCCTCCCCCGCCCCCGTTGCCATGAATTTCCCGGAACTGGTGACCCAAAAAACACAAATAGTCCACTTTCCTCGGTTCCCTGTTTGCCAATGCGAAAGTGCGCACATTCATTTCCCGAATTCTAGGAATTTTCTGCGACCACTGTCCGCCGAGGGACACCAGCAAGCTGAGGCACTGAAGATTGTGAAATGGGAAATGGAAAACCCGAAAACTCGGAGACAAATGGAACGGAGTGGTCAGCAGCAGGAAGCTCGTGCGGCTCCTCTTGGCCAGTTCATTTCCCTGCGAACTGGCTTAGTTCAAAGGCCAAGTGGGCTCCCGGAATGTTAGGAGCTAAAACCTAGGCAAAGAGCGTAATTTCCGGAATTTTTGAATTCTTTTTTAGGCAGAAAAGAAGGTGACATTGCAATACGTGAATATCATTTTAAAATTTTTGCTATATTTTTCAGAAGCTATAAAGCACTATTTTATAGAAGAAACCCGGTTTTAAATTGTGAATAATAAGTTTGAGGAGGACCTTTTTATACATAACAATAAAATGGAATGGAATCCCAACACTTTTTTTTTCTTAATCTAATAGCTTCAAAGCAGAAATATTTTTGTAAATTAATTATTGCCTTTCAAGCTTATGTATAATTTTTTTATACAACAATAAGAGAAATTTTGTCACCTTTAAGCTCCCATCTAATATTGTATTGATATATTTTAATTGTTGGTACGGGAAAGTAAAGTCTTCATAGGAATACACGTATGGAAGCTAAAACATCCAAATTGTTTATGTTCTATATAGAACCGTCTATATCATCATTTCACATGGCCGTTCTTTATTTTACACTCTAAAAGTATGTTAAATAATAAAGTTTAATTTTTCCACCTAACTTGGCAAGTTTGCCACCAACTTTGGAAGTGATGGAAAGGCGGAAGGCAACTCGCAGGACTCACACATGATTAACCACGATTCGAGTTAAGCATCAACGTTCGGCGGTGCTGTTCGCTTATTAAAATTTACGATCAACGTTTTTGTTCTCCTTCCCCCGTCCCCACTCTCCGGCGGCTGAAAAGTTTACAACTTTTATCAAATTATAATTTCTGAGCTGTGTCTAGAGCCAGGGCAAGTAATAAAACTTTTAGACTAAAATGTATGCAGTTTCTATGTTACAGTCACTGCCAAGCGTGTCCTTGTGCGAGATGTGGGAGTGGATGTGTGACGAGTCGAATGTCACAAAGGATTGCTGGTTGCTTGAGCAACGAGAAGGGAGGATGGGTACTACTCGTAACAAAAGAATGTTAAAATATTTCAGCGGGTTAAGCAGCCACCTCCGCCCTCTTATACTAGGTAAGGGGCGTGGTCCTGGCATTAAATTATGAAGTCAACGGTGCATGTGTCGTGTGTGTGTGTGTGTCTATAGGCCAGAGAGGCGTGGCAGAGGCAAGAAACCTAATTGTGGGTGTGTCCGAGTACCACAAACTTTGTCATTTCAACTAAAAATTGTGTTGGGAAAACTCCGAGCAGGAAAGCTGAAAATTAGTTTTCAGTGGAAATAGTTTTTGGTAATTCTATGTAATAATAATTAAGAAATACTTGGAATTTATTATGGAATTGCATATAGGGTTTTCCTTGAAGTTTCCTTAATGTTAGTCATTTAGTCAGTTGTTTTTAGTAACTTATGTAAAGTTATTCAAATTTATGTATGTGTCTTAATGAAATGTATGTATTTCAAGACAGCTTCAATTGTTTCCAGTAAAGAAAAGTTATGTTCAAAAGCAAGACACTTTCTGCAAAGACTCCCCTCCGTATCCTTCCCTCGGCAAACATAACTCCTGCTGAAATTCCAAGTAGATTTCCCATAGAGGAGATTATTTTGATGTTGGTAATGAAATCATTAGTGTGGCAAAGGTAAGCAAACGGAAAAGTCCCCGAAAAGTGCCCGCTCGAAGTTAATGTGGCATGTGAATGCCCGTAACCGTAACTTTCCCCCATTTCTCCCATCGTTTTCCCCCGCTTTTCCAGGAACCTTCTTCGGTTTGTCCTTTTTATTCATCGCGGGGGTTTTCCGTGTCGGGTGTTCTTCCCCCTCTCTCTTTCCAGTTTTTCCTTCTGTCATGCCAGCAGGACATTTTCATTCATTTTCCGGGGGCCTGACTGGCCCGTATTTGTTGACCACTGAGGAAGTTACGAACGGCAAAAACTGCCACTGGGACAATATTTTGTATCAAATTTTTAGCTTTTAAGCAAATACATTATTACACATTAACTGATTGTAAGACAAGATAAACTAATAAATAAAAGGAGCATCTCGCTCTTTAAATTTGATGAAAGAAGTGCCGAAAAACTTGGTTAATCGGTCAGTTTACTTTATACAAATAATATATATTTTTTGAGTGTATATCGGCTTATATCTTCTTTTTCCAGTGTCGAAAGCGGCTGTGGTCATTCACACAAATTAAATATTTGCCTGCACTGTTGTAAGTGAGGCGTCATCGCAGGACTTCAACAAAGTCTGCGGCCAGGACAAGGGCTTTCACCTTCATTCTTTCCCCCTGTGGCTGCCTCGGCATTCTTAATTCTATGTCTCATTCCACTGTAGTTGCTTCCTTCGACCTTTGCCAATGTTGTAGCCTTTAATTTGTTCTATGACCTGGGGGAAAATAATTCCCTACAGAGACTTCTCTGCCTGGCACTAGACATTAAGTGGAAGCCAAAGGAAGGTATTTAAATATTGGATGCAACTAGTTGCAGCAGAGGAAGCTGTGACATCAATCGAGAGTTCAAAAGTTCAAAAACCTGTCTATCAAAGTAATTTAACTCAATTGAAGGGAATTCCATTACTTGTTACCAGGGCTTACACTTGGATTGATTCGATTTCCTCTCATTTAGTCGTATATTTTTTTCCAGATTTAGTGAAGTCGTTTGAGCTTTGATCCCTCGACGCTTTCAAGCTTTTCCCTAGAAAAGATTTTTTGTTGTCTGATGTTGTCATTTAGTGGACATGAAAACCTCAAGGACCTGACTAATGTTAACCTTCCTGCGCGTTCCTCGGCCTCTTTTGTGTTGCAAAGGCTTGCGGAGAATGTAAATAGATTGGAGCTCGGTCAGCAGGTGCCCCTCTTCGGTGTTTGCTCTGCGAGTTAATACAATGTATTGCCGAATATTGAAACCCATCTACCTTTCATGCGGATATACTATATATACAGATATATAAATCGGATGCGACTCACTGGAGCGCAACTGAGCGTGGAGCCATCAGCCGACGCGATGTCAGACAAATCAAATATGGCAAAGGCGCGACGAGGCGCTAAACGTTTGTGTCCCTACTTGTCCCTTATGTCTCCCCCCAATATACACAAAAACTCGATGAAGATATAAAAAAAACTGGAACACGGGAAGGGGGGCGTTGCCAGCTTTATCTTTTGGTAAATGATAGCTTCCTACGCAATAGGAGAGCTTACACGGAGGGAAAATAAGAGCAGAAATTGGTTGAATTGGTGTCTGAATTGGTGATTGTATTATCTTCATTTATTTTTATAATTGCAAATTCTTATCAGGTAAAGGTCGCTGCCAACAAACACTTATGGGGTAATTATTTCTCAAGGAACTAGTATAATGCAAGTATAATTTTGTTAATATTGTTTTTCCTCTTACGACTAAAAGCAACAGAGAAATGGTAACAGATTTCAGAGCTAACTTAAGACTCAAAAATAGTTGGTTGAATCTGTACCAAGTATTATTATTTAGTAGGCTTAATATTAATATGTATAAGGTAAATACACGTTATTAATGGATGCAAATAATCCAAGAATTAGAAAAGTTTCCTCAAGCTGTTTGAAATCTTTTGAAATTTTAATGATTTCAGACTCAGAACCATTATCTTCAAGTGCAGCACTTCCGCTGAGCCAATAACCGATTCTAATGTAATATGTGCGTCAATACGGCTTCGGGTTTTGACTGTATCTGTCGTCACTTTTCGCGCCCAAAAGGAGCCAGGACTTTGAGGGAGACAGAGGGAGAGAAGCTGTCGGAGGGAGTGTGGAATTGCAGCAGCGAACAAGTTGGCAACCTCCGCACCCAGTGGTCCAGCTGAGGACTCAAGGCTACCGATAAATCACAGCCATCGATCCGATTGCCGACCACTGGCTCTGGACTGATACCGTTTGATGAAAGGAGAAATGGCCACAGACTCGATTGGATTCTCCAAGTGCCATACATCTGCGGAGCTCCTTGATAGTTTTCGGCCAATTTGCCAGTTTAGATATAAATCATACTGCTGGGCAATATTCGATAGTAGATATGTATCGGTAATAGATTAGGTTAATTAACTAATTATCAAAAAATTACTTTGCCATATAAGGAGCGTAATGATAGATAGCTTAACTAGGAAAATATTGAACTTATTAAAGCGTAATGTCGTTTGGGATAAGTTAACGAATAATTAATTTGATTTCTTCTGAGTAGTACTTGAAATATATTAACCTGTTATCGGCAAAAGTTTCTACATTTTACATGCCTACATGCCCTACCCCATTTGAGACCCATTTTCCCGCTTAAATTTCCGTTTCCCCTTTCCCCCCTTCCCGAACCCGCTTTCCGTTCTTTCCACAGCTTCTCCTAGGCCTAAGCAATAGATAAGGAAGTACGCAGCCACGTACGGAGATATATGTCGCCGGGAGAGAAGATCTATGTTGGTTCAGGCAATGATGTATGTTTACAGGCTCCCAAGTACGAAGGCAGGCGAACATTTACGGCTTTCCACGTCCCCTGCATTATTTTGAGTTCGTAAAATGTGAGCATATAAATTGAATTAAGCCTCGCTCTTTAAGCCATTTTGCCTTGCGTCCTAATGAAGCCGTTCCATACTCAAGTGAAACTTTCATAATTTTTCCCCTCCTTCCGATGCAATTTTCATAAAGTGGTCAAAACTTGGATCTTGTCTTCCATTTGAGTTTATTTTTTGGCCAGCTTCATATACTCCTAGTACTGAATAGTTCATGAATGCAAGGATATATTATATTGTGTTCCTTGAATGGGATGAAACATGCCGAAGGATTTTGGGAACTCAGTCTAAGCTTAAACTCATATACTTTCTCTCAATAAATTAACAAGTTTTGCTTTCAAAAATAAGAAATACAAAATTAACATAAACATTTAATTTCTAATGTTATAAGGAATCGTAATATATTCGAAGAATCGGGAGATGTTCCCACCTCTTCACATAAAAAACCGACAAATGTGCCACATTTTCGGGTATTATATGGTCAAGACCCCTTTCTTGGAGCTCTTTCCTGTTTTTTATTTCGCAATACCAAGTTTTGTCATATAAAAAGCAAAAGTTTAAACAGTTTACAGCTTACAGCTGGCCCCGGAGGCCTTTGAATAAGGAGAGGCGACAATTAGGGGTAAATACGTGAGAGAATGGTGGTAGGGGGGAAACCGGGACTCTGAAATATGGGTGAGGGGAAGGACAAAAGCCAACAGCTCGAGGAAAGGAGGCGCAGAAGCAACAGTTGGAAGGCCGCGTCAGAGTGTTTGGTCACATCAAGCATACGCACTGGTGAACCGCTTCCCACTCCCATTGGTATTTCGTTTCCCTTTCCCATCGACTGTCAAAAATTAAACGATGCTATAAATTACAGCGCTGTCGATGTGTATGAGTGTCTGCCGAATATCCCTTCGATATGCAGATTTCCTGAATTTCTTTTCGGCAAAAAAGGGCTGGCCAAGTCCGTGACCCGGACACCCGACACCCGAAACCCTTTTGGGCACCCCAAGGTCGGGATAGTCGGGTACACCCGCAGTTAGGGTGGATTAGGTTCTATTAGCGAACTGGTTTTCCCTCAGAGTTGAGGGAGAAAGTACGGACACCCATCGTGGTCATTAATTCAGGGTTTTGCAGTCAGTTTCGCTAGCGGCATTCCCTTTAATTTATTCGAAAATTACTTAAAAAGCAATTTTGACATGTTTAAAGAGCATTTTGAAATATACAATATGTGGTTTCAAATTTTTACAACTCTGCTATTTCCAGTTTAATTTATGTATTCAAAATGTGAAACTATGTGGGGAGCTGTAAAAACTTTGCAACTTTCACAGTTTTGTAAGGAAAATAGTTTGAAGGCTTCCAATAGGAATTGGCAAATTTTAGACGCTTGGCAGAATTGTCTTAATGAAATAATTCCTATAAATGTTTCAGTGCACTGTCATTTATAGGGATATCCGTTAATTTACACCACTTTTATATTTGTCAATTCCTCCTGTTCTCTCATGACCCCATGACATATTCCCTCATACACACTCGTTTGTCTGTATTCTAATGTTCCTATTTTGTCCCATCTCTTCATCCCCATCGCCCACGACTCCCACTTATTTCAAAACAAAATTCGGTTTGTTTAATGAGCATATTTATTCAATTTTTTGCCGTTGTTTTTGGATTATCATTTTTACTTTGTCGTGAAATAAGTTAATTAATGCGAGGCATAAGCCGCCGCTTCAGCCGTTAGGCTCGTCGTCCTTGTTGTCCTTCGTCAAGTCAATCACACGATAACACCTACCCTGCCCCAAAAATTGTATCCTATGTTTCCCAACTTTACTTTTTTTTTCGTTTTAATTAATTTTGTGAGGGATTTGTGTGGCTTACGAAGTTTAAATATTTCTTCCGTCCTTGAGGAGCAAAAAATTAGCAAAAAAAAAGACATTAATCCCAAAGGGAAGTGCGTAAAACAGAAAACGAAAAGGCGAACTCAGGTGAAAGAAACACGAACTGGTTGAAGAGACACAATTTGTGAAAAATCACTCCTACGACATGTTGAGCGAAAAGTGTTGTTAATAAGGGCTTTATGGTCGATTTAAATTGGCAAACAATTTTTGCGCAGTTTAAACTTATTTTGTAGTATTATTTAGAAACAGAAATGCTTTAAATACAATTCACTTTGTTTATAAGGTAAAAAGCAATTACAAATTCGCAAAATTGCAAGTTTCGAAATTGTAATATTTAAAGCATTATTATAAAAACTGCTTTATAAATTAGTAATATAGCATAATTCCCATATGCGATTTTCCTCCCTTATCCTCAAGCTTACATTAACCCATAAATAAAAGTATGCACTTTCACTGAGTTTATTTCCACACTATTTTGAAGGCAATTGTCTTTGAAGATATTATATATTTGGACTACAGTTTCTTTTTACTGGAAAGGTTCGAATCTAATTAAATAGAAGTACAAGCTTTAGTTTAGTTTTCACTTTCTTAGTTTCTATATTCACACATTACAATACCCTTTGGCCTTGCTGCAACCATTTAAATATTTGTTTTACAAAGGAAGTGTGCCGCTTGTTGCTTCTGTTCCCCCTTGAAATTCATACTAATTTCGGATCGATTTCAAATGAGTCTGGGTTTGAGCTCACTAAAACGCCGTCCAAATAACTAACAAAAGAGAGCACAAGGGAGTGTGTTTGCCGAAATCTGAAACATGGCAAAGGTCAGGGTCAGGGGAGCTCGTGGGTCGCTCTAAGGCTCCCAAGAGGATCTCCGAGGGCAGACTGTGGCACAGTTGATTAATTCCCGATTTTATTTGGCGTTTTTATGAGCGAGTGACTGCGGCAAAGGCGACACAGTGAAGTTCCTGCTCCCCATTGCCCTTCTAATCACACTCCCACTTCCAAGCTCCTCATGACTCCCTTCACTTCTATGTTTCCAATGTTGTGATTTGGTTTCGGGTTTCGCTTTTCGGCATATTTTTATGCCACGCGAAGGATCCAGGACACGGGGAAAAAGTGCCAAAGGTTTTAGCAATATAAAAATAATAGGGTTTCTGGTGCTGCGCTTAGTTCAAACACTTTTTAAGAATGCAGCTTGTTAGCGGAACTTTAGTTACATATTTTGAAAACGTTATTTAATAATTAACCATTTAAAAAAAATAAAATATATTCTCAAGAGATTGCATTTCATATTACATCATATTCTTGGACTAAGTATTTTCAGAATAGATACACAGTCGGCCATTAAAGAGTTTCCCAAAAGAACAAGACCATTCAGTTCCTAAACAAATTGCTAAAAAGAAAGTCAAGATAAACTCTATTATTATTCATTGTTCATATTATTACCTTATTTTAGGGCGCGGCTTTTCTGCCAGTGCATCGTCGTGGCTATGTAATCGATTCGTGGTTTTTCGGTGCCTTTTGTGCGGAGCGTGGCCAATACGATACTTTATTTCACCATTAATCGTAAAAATGTCTCGTTTTATTGCTTTGAAAGCGTTCGGGTTGTGCCAGTGCCAGTTGCTGATTGAACTCTGCGAGTGAAACTTAGCATTTGCCTCTTGCATCCCATGTTCCACCTTATTTATTCCGTTGAATGTCTTGCTTTTTATTGCCAAAAGTGACAATAGAGGAGCAAGGCCGAAAGGAGCGCCAGAAAGCAAACACCGGCAGGTGCTAGGAACCGGAAGTTCAAAGAGAAAATATATATAAAAAGCGCGAAACGATGGAAATACTTGCCCAGGATACCCTCTGCCTTTGACTGTGACGGATGGGAGACAGAAATATGGGATTGCCTTACAAGTGAGCCCAAATATAATTGTTTATTTTTATCACTTACGCAACTGGGCCTTCAAAATATTTTCTGTAGCTGAGAATAGATACAAAATACACAACCCATATGTTTATTTTTACTCAAAATACGAGGGCTTATCAGTAGTTGAAACTTCTGTAATAAACCATTAAAATATTATCATAGGTAAGCCCAGTTTGTTCATGGATTTGTGTGATTTATGTAATTTTTTGTGATAACACATAATATTTTACATATTTAATTGAAATTAAAGAAAATAAATAGATCATTTAAAGTCAATAATTTAAGCCCCCAAAAAAACCAAATTAATTACTGTAAAATTGTTGCAGGCTCAGATGTTGCCACCGATCGAAATAACTTGCCATCAACATATCACCCTTTTTTGCATTTCTCCATGTTCCGTGAACATCTCTCGATTTTCCAGCAAATTGAGAAATTACTTTTAAAGGGAAACAGCTGGCACTGGAAAAGGACGTTCTCCTATCCTCTCTGCTTTCTTTTCTCCCTTCCCGTATTGTCTTAGGGGAAGAGGAGACCTAAACAATTTCCTCGGCAAGGTCTATCTGGGAAATGTAAGAGTGAGGTCTAACGTGGTACCCCAAGAACGTTTTTGTGGCTCTTTTTGAGGTACTTGGCAGACGCATTTATTACTCATTTACAAACATTTTTGTCTTTGCTCCTTGTTCATTTTTTCACTTTTCCCTCGCTTTTCATTTCTGCTTTGTGTGCGCTTTTCTTTTGCTATTTACTTTGGGCTGCAAAAGTATCAAATCTTTAACTATATTTAATGTGCGAAAGTATCAAGGCAGAAGTATATGACTTCTGCTTTATGCTTATTAATATGCCGCCCAGTGTATGAAGTCTGGGTGTGTGGCAGCTGGTGTGAGGCGTCGCCCTGACTCCAGCCACAAAACCACAGAAAGGATTCCAGAACGGAGATTGAAAGAGAAAGTGATTGGAAAGTGGGACAAGGGGGCTCAAGTCCTTCGGACGGGTTATAAACCAGAAAAAAATGCTGAAGAGGATCAGATACTCTGCCTAAGTTACTCCTCCGATATTCCGATTTCCCCCTGAGGGACTTATAGTGTTTTCTTTTATATTTATAAAGGGATTGATGAGATTGGAAATATGTGTTTCTATCTTATAGACTTTCTTGAAGGGAAAAATTAAAAATTTATTGTTAATAAAAAATCTAAGCAGAATACACACTTCCGAATCAATCCATGTGAATTTTAAGCCTAGATTTCTCTTGCTCCGGTCCTCCGGAAATATAGAAATCTGGAGTTTAGCATTCCCCAGATTACCTCCGCCATGTTGTCTTTACACAACTCGCATATCGATGATGATTGGTAATCGTATCCACCGGCAATTCCTGGCATTAACTGCCAACCTGTGTGGACAGCGTGTGGGCGTTGCGTATACGCCACGTGGTCGCATGTGTAAATGCTGAATAAAATATGCCCCTGCCCGGGATCCAGACCGATTCGGGGGAGAGAGAGGAAGCTGATGGCATAAATATTTCATTTTCATCAGAATTGCTTTTTCACAATTCGTTAAATCTGGACAATAATATCCGGTCTTAGTCGAACCCTGATCCCTGGATGGTTCCTCCTTCCATTCCGTCTTGTTTTAATGTCATATTAATGTGCAGTGATGTGGGAGCTCCTTGGCGACGCCTTGAGGTCATGCTGGCTGTGTCAAAGGTTAATTCGTTGATTTTTTTATTAAATATTTATAATGAATATAAATTACTCACGAATTTGGGATGAGCAAAGAGAAGTCATTTAAAGTAGTGATAAAGATATTAACTTATTTCTCTCAGTTTTATTTTATTTTTTATATTCATTTATCTTTATTAGGTAATAATTTTTTTGTTTTTTATTTGCTTGAAAATCTCGCTTTACTGGAGATGCCTATTCGTGTACGATTATTCAGGTAGTTTATTTTTTTTTTTGTTTTTTAATATAATATAATTTCTAATTATTCTTATTTCCAATACCAAATTGAGCGTAACAGTTAAGTGGAATCTTTACCACTTGAATGTACTTTCTAGGTTGGCTTTTAAATGATTGTCTAAGGAAGAGATCAAAATTTGAAGCAGCTATGCAGAGGATAGACTTAGGAATTACTTCATATTAAATACTTTAGTGTAATAGCTGTATGAAGCTGTTGTGTAATTTTAACACGTTCATTGTCTCTTATCCTTTCTTACTTAAAAAACTAAGAATTATATGGAGTCCTTAGCACCTAAGTCTGCATTTGATCACTTTGGACCGCTTTGCCTAAGAAGCTCTTACCCACACACATTTCCACACCTCCTGGAGAATCGCCAGACAGGAATGTCTTTGGCCAATCTTTTTTCCTCTAGCAATATCATTGTTCTTTTTGGTGATGATGTCGCATAATGTCCTTGTATTTACTCAAGCGCACAAACGACTTTCCGGAGGCTCTAGCAAACTTCCTTCCTCAGAGTGTCCTGCGGGAGCGACACATTAGCGGCCACTTCACTGGCCGACTCTCTTATTACATCACTTGTCTCTCTCTTTCCAACTTGTCTCCCTCTCACCTAGCACTGAGAATAAATTTAGTGTTCGGGAAACCCGAAGGTGTTAACTTTTAAATTAGCCACACAAAAAAAAAACAAGAAAAATTATATCTGTATATAAATCTAATCCAAATACAAAAGTAAGGATCCCCGGAGAGTGGATCCCAAATTTTTTTAACATTTATCGAACACTTAAAAATATAAATGTATATCGACACGACTAATGTATAAATAAACAAATTCGAAAGATATAAGATTAAGTTATCTTGTAATAAGCAAACACTTTACCCGTTTTATCTGTAGAGCACAAAGGAAACGTACGGGTTAAAGTTATCCATCAAAATAGCAGTCATAAAAACTTGACTATTAAGTCACCTTTTTTTTTAGATGTATTTTCCCCGCCTCTCTCATCAGCTGATGAACAGCAAATTGAATCTTATTGACTTTATTTCCGTTTGATGACCAGTTTCCAAGTCTTTCGCAGTGGGAGTGTGTGTGTGCACAACAACTTTATTTCTGATTATCAAAAAAACAAAAAAGACTCCAAGGTAAAAATAAATGCGAGGGACTCCTGCAGACACATGTTTTAATGAAGCGTATTAAAATTTAATTGAGTAACAATTTGCACAAATGTAAATAAACACAGCGCTGCTTATGTAAAGCAGCCAAGGAGAGTGCCAAGCAGAACAGCCTCAGGATGTCACCGCCAGCTCCTGTAGGGGACTCGCACCGAGTGGAGAACTTTGGTGACTAAATTGAGTGCTCGGAAGGACGAAGAGATGGAAACCAAATCTTGGGGAACTTGCGAGCCTGTGATGTAGAAGCTGAGAGGTGGCCACAGGTGAACTGGCTGCAAACGAGCGGTACTCGATGAATTCTCGATTGTTTTCTTTCCAGTGGAGTCAATGAATTAAAAACAAAATATCTGTGTTTCTAGCCTGAATACTAATGCGGAGTATTATTGGAAATTAAGATCTTAGTATTAAAATTAAAATACCTCAATGGCAAATAATAATTGTCTTTGGGCAGCTTAAAAATAAATGATTTTCAACTTGAACTTAATAGTTATTTTAATAAATGCCTTTTTTCATTTTTCACCTCGGCTGCCAAAAAACAAAATGTGAAAATTGTGGCATGTTACTGGGCAATTTGTCAGAGAGGGAAAGGCACCGTGACCTTTGCTAAATATATTCAAAATATTCATTCACGCTAGTTTCCTATGAAAGTTTGAACTACTCCACCGAGTGAAGGGAAATCGGTTACAAAAACCTCTTTGGAAGAGTTTCCCATATTAAATGAACAATTAATCACGATCTCACAACACGGTGGCCCCAGAAAAGTTCCAAGTTTCCCGAGAGGTGTGCTCGGAGCGGGCTTAATCTGTTTTATATAGGGAAGTGAAATAAATTTAAAATCTCGTTCAACAATAAGCTCTAAAGATCCCACAAGTTATGTTCCGCGGAAAACTTTCTTTCCCCCACAAAACGCTTAGCTATTTTCCATCACTTTTCTTCTAAGCGGTTGACTTGCGGCGGCCCATTTTGGGCGGACAAGAAAAATTTTTTCCCAGGGAAAACTGCACATAAGCTGAGCTGCTTGCAGACTATTTTAATTATCTGATGTCGCTGCTGTCTGCCAGGAAAAGCTAAAAAAAAAATATATTAAAAGAAAAAAAAATAAAAGAAAAAAAGCTAAGAGGCTAGGGTCTGCCAGAGTCTGCCAGAGAGCTGTCTGCACCACCGGCTTTTCCGTTTTCCCCACTTCACCATAACCGTCACACCTTTGGCATTCTGCTGCAGTTTAGCAAGTTGACGGGAAAACCAGCTGGTGGGCTAAAAGTTCAGCTGGACAAGTGACGCTCTTTGAGTGATAGTGGCACACCGCTAAAAAATACTTTATTCTTTGACGTTATAAATACTAGTAAAATCGTGAAATTATTATTTGAATTCAAACGGAAGGAATTATTTTTAGCCACAAGTTGGCAAGAAGTAGGAGGTGATTCTTCTGAACCTGCGACCTTAGTCTGAGGATTATCTGCATACTTATCAGTTAACTGGTTTATTTACAATAGAAAGCTTTGTTGGTTTTAATATTTACTCAGAGTTTAAGCCTATATAACTTATAGCTGCCATACAATTATCCGTCAGCAATTTTAATGTTATATTCTCCCTTTGCCTCATATAAATAATTAAATTTTTAATTTGCTCATCAAATTGTTTTTAATTTTCAACAAAAAATTCGCTTTCCTTGCGTTCATTGCAGCAAAAGGGGGTGCAAGGCATGCCACTTACCGCGTGACTCTCGCCTAAAAGCATGCTTTATCTCCTCTCTCGCCCCACCTCCCTTCGGCCTTCAGCCTTCACTTTCTTTGCTGCCACTTTCTCCTGTTTTTGCCTGTCACTTAAGCAGCTTGGCCAACCTGGCCAACCACACCCACAACCACCCTGGAAACCCACCCGAAACCAACCTGGTTGCACGTGGCTCGCGTGTTCCGAGACCGAAAACGTAAGTGGGCGTGGCTTTCGTCGTTAATTAAATTCATGAGCGAGCACTGGGAGAGGGAGAAAAGCTTTAACTTTCTCAGATTCTTAAGAGCTTTATGATCGAATTTTAAAGTGGATTTAATTGAAGTTGTAAAGTGGCTTTGATTGTCTCTCTTTTAATTTTGAGCTAAGCCCTAAAATTTAAATTAAATTTAAATTTAAATTTTAAGCATGGTGTTCAATATATACATATATTTTCAAACACTAATTGAGTTTACAATTTTCCACAAAGTTGGACAGAACTTAGACCAATTTCATTAATTTACAAACTGAAATCTCATGGCGGAAATTTCCCGGAAAATTCATAAGAACCGCCATTCGTCGACATTCACTATCCCCGCCTCTCCGGTGGCGGATACGCAATGCGTTTTGTGCGGTAATTAATTTTGTGCTTGTGAAACCGGCATTAAGCAGGGTAAATGTGAAAACTCACGTGTGGAATGCCGAAAAGAACAGCGACAATCTATCACGGAACATTGGGGAGCAGCTGTTATAAAATTTTCATTTAATTTTCTGGCTAATCCTAGCAAAGTGTCGTTATTATTCCAATCATTATTTAGGAAAAGTTTTCGCTAATGACCCCCTCTCTCCCTCTTTTCTAGTTTTTTGGAGGCGGAAAAAACCGAAAAACTTTCGCTTCAATATTTTACAACTAATTAGGGATAATTACCAGCGATTACCCGAGGGGATTTCCCCTTAGCCTGCTTTTCGTGGCGACAAATTAAAAGTTTGTTTCTTACCCTCCTTCTGCACTTGGTTTTCCACCCAGATTTTGATATTTTCCTAGGCCCACCCACGCCTTGGTCGTCGTAGATACCGTCGTTGTCATGCTTTTGGCCTAGGATGTAATGAACAGTCATGTCCCTTAAAATTTTTGTGTCCCTTGTGTTCTGTGATTTACCGCAGACTGATTAAAAGTGTCTCCTTAACGGGATCGATGTTACAGGATCGGGGAGGATGTCTTAACTCCTTGCAGGCCGTAAATAATAAATAAATAGCGAAATTATAGTCTTTTGGATGAGAAATAAAGGACTCCATAATATTAATAAAATAATCAAATGTAAATATATTTATTTTATTTATTGTATTTATGTTTAATAGGTAAACAAACAAACGTAAGGACGGTTAATACATCGATAGCTTCCAAATAATTCAAGCAATTTAATTATCAATAAACTCACTTGCAACACTTGATCCCCTGATCAGGGCGAAGCAATATTCAAACTATTGGGTGCGGCAGTTTGCGAAATTAATCTGAATACTTAAACCCACAGCTAGTGGCCCTGTAAGATATTGCATTTCCTTTGATTGCACTTATTTCTTGGAAATTGAAATTCAAACTGCAGCTTTCCAACTAATACGGCACTCTAACTGATTCCACTCCTTACTGAACACCCTTGTTAGGCTAATGAAATCTAAAGTCAGAAGTCTGCTTATTAAAGAGGTAAAAAATGGGTAAATGTATAAGGGTTCGTAATTAAGGATTTCTAAATTATGCATATAGCTTTGCCAATAGTCTTTCTCTACTCTAGATAGTGCTCATGTCAGTCAGTCATAGAAACTATCGAAACATGAATGGAAATATATTGAAATCTAATTTTTTTCCCTCATATGCATCTTCTCCTCGATATAGTGATTTAAATACGATTTAAAACTGTTCTAAAGGTATGCAATCTTCGGTGTCCTAAAACTATCTTCACTTCTTGGCTTTTGTTGGGAATTAGCATTTTTATCAGAGTGCTGCGGGTTGGGAAAAGGACCGACAATTGCCAGCACTCGGAATACTTCCATATTTTCATACATTTATTTAAGTGCTGGAAATTCTGCAACCGACGAAGAGGAGATAGGGGTTGTGATGCACTCGAAGAAGCGAAAGTGGGAACAATAAATTTTTCCCGCAAAAGTTGTTCGTGTGCAGGAATGGCGAGTGGTGGAGAGAAGCTTGGCTTTAGCCATTCCTTCGGTGGTCTGGGGGAAAGCTTGCCCCCAGGACTCAAGTCTCAACCCGGAAAAATTATTGAAGGCCTCAGATATTCGTCTAATCGTGTCCGAAATGCGAAAAAACAAGCTTTTAACACCAAAAGGTGATTGTCGTCTGGTCGTAAACAGAAATGTTGGCGAATCGACTGCTAGAAGAGCATTTTAGACATTGGATGCATATCGAGCGTAAAAACATTAAGCCTGCGATATCCGACAAGAACGTCCTCTAAACTCTAAAAAGGCTTAAAGTTTAAGACTCATCAGACCAGACAACTCGTTTCCAATCGTCAATGATTAAATTTGTCTGATTTTTGACAAATTTAAAGCGAGCCATTCTTGTTACGAAGCTGATCTTCCAGTCGCCCGATTGGTAGCCTCCTCATCCGAGCATCTCACTTAAGTTCAGGAAACTTTGTAAGCTGAGCTAAAAGTTGAATGCTTTTATTTAAGGTCTTAGTTTATCCTTGTAAACATATTAATCCTTTCAAAATGAGCGGATAGGAGTGACTGTTCTAAGGTAAGCTCAATATTTTTTCGCAGACCTCCTTGTAGCACTTCGCAAACTTAAGAATCGCAATCTGGCCCACCTCGTAGTGCTCAAGTCCCACCTGCTCAGCTTCGGAGCCCTGGATGAGGGAGCACATCAACTGAGCTTCATTAATGGGCCGTACAAAGAGGTTGCGGGGATCATGTGACTCTGCCTCCGGTGGCTCCACTACCTCTGCCTCCCCTTTAGGAAGCTGCGGATCCCCATTAGTCTCCGTGGCTTCTGGCGGCATCAGTTGCTCGGTTGCAACCTGTTGAAGGACAACATTGAAGGAATCCGGAGCTGTGCGAATGATATTTATCGGTGCCACGGGAATGGAAGCCGACGGC